>JBBPQG010000252.1:0-25610 GCA_038092395.1 Boletus variipes var. fagicola | reverse complement strand
GCCTCACCCATGCAAGTAATTATTCATTCTTGTCCGGAAATTGTCTCACGGACGAATCAGCCGTTCCAAACTACTGCCGATGAGCAACTGCATACCCCTCTTGTGAAGATGTTAGAGGAAGCACGATTACTCTCAGATGAGATATTTGATTTTCAAGAGGTATGACCCTTCCCCACAGAGACAATGCCTGCTCAACACAAATCCAGCGTTTACTCTCAGTAAATGAATCTATTCAGCCTCCTCCGCGTAAACGTCGGAGGGGCACCGAAAATGATTACTCAGTGGCTGATTACGCTGGAGAACTACGCGTAGCCAGCCACGTGGCGTCAGAACTCGAACGCGCGTTCGTATCCCTGTGTTTGTTGCTGGAATTGACGTCTCACACTCGTAGTAGTTACCACCCCCACCTTGTGCAAACGCTCAACAAATGGTCTTCCAAAATCCAAGCTGTCGCACCGTCGGTTCTCCTACCACCCAACCGCAATGCATTTTCGAGATCGACTCAGCACATTAAACCGGCACCACAGTTGATCGACGAGACCCTTGCGGACCATAGTAAAGTGCTCACTCGAACGAGAATTTACCGTGGCAAAGGAAGCAGACTAGGAATTAGCCCCACAGATGAAGACGGGACCCGGGAAAAGGAAGAGGTGTTTGACGACACTGACTTTTACCATCAGCTGCTACGTGACATTATTGACGCAAGAGGCAGCGGAACGGGCAGCAACGACGATTGGACGGCAGTGCAAAAGGAGAAAAAGGCAAGGAAAAAGGTGGATACAAAGGCTAGCAAGGGGCGAAAGCTTCGGTCGGTGACATATGTTGCAGTTTTTTCTTCTCTCCTCACTCTGTTCTCAGCTACGAGGTACATGAGAAGATACAGAATTTCATGGTACCGGTATTGACACAAGGGAGCTGGCACGAGGAGCAGATTGACGAGTTGTTTACGTCGCTGCTGGGGAAAGGCTTTGAGAGCGCGATGCAGGAGGCAGGGGAGACCGTGGACGAGTCGTTGCAAGGGGAGGTGAATGCAGCGTTAATGCAGGGGGGGTTCCGGGTGTTTGGGTAGTTGTAATAAAATATGTATGCCCAAATACGGCAAGCATAGTCCCGCCTTACGCAGCGCCTCGCTCGACGGTATCGACCGTCCCGGACACATCCTTGGCCAAGTCTTGCGCTGTACTGTGACTTGCAGTGAACAGACAGACCGCAAAGCTCTTCTGCGTCTCTGCTGTGGTTCAGTGACATTGAGCAGCGATGGACACCTTCGAGGATGACAACCCCTTCGAGAACGACATCGACCGTGTCTCGTCAGAAACGTCATCAACCTCCAAAGTCAACATATCAGCACCCTCCTCTCCACCACTCAACTCCGCCCGTCTCCTTTCTCCAAGCAAGCCATCCCCCTCCTCTGGTACCCAACGGCAGACACAGCAAACACACAAGGGCGACTTTTGCTGCTATAGAGATAGGTGGCTGCACTCTGGAGAGGACGCAGAAATTTCGGTGGGTATCCGACCGTGTCTGTCATAACCAGGTCCCTGACGAGCGCGCCTGATAAGATAACCGACGCACAAAAGACGACCTTCAACTCCAATACACCCTATATCACATACGTGATCCACGCCGGGGTGAGCATCAGCCGCAGCACTGCCGATCGAGTGTCTCACGCGGACTCACATCTAACAGACCGCGGAAGCGAGGCACCGGTACTCTGAATTCGAGTCTCTACGCCTGAACCTCGTGAAGCTCTACCCAACTCTCATCATCCCCCCGATTCCTTCCAAGCAGACCATCGGAGACTATGCTACAAAGCAGGCAAAGGCAAAGGAGGATGCTGCGATGATTGCCCGACGCAAGCGCATGTTGCAAACATTCCTCAACCGCATCGCTCGTCACCCTATCCTGTCCAACGAACACGTATTCCACCGATTTTTGGAAGGCGAAGTTTCATGGGTGGGCCAAGCGCTCATTTCGTGTGAAACAATATTTAACCATGTTACAGACCGAAGTGCTCAATTCACCACCACTCTCAATGCTCCCGAAGAACATCTTAAAGGCCCCTTCGCACAATCCTACAGATCCGAACGCATCCTCCGCTTACGCAGTACTTCCCAGTCCGACGGCAACGCATCCTTCACGGAACCCGGACCAGCGTTTCATTGATTCAGAAGTGTTCACGAACAAGTTTGCACACCATCTCAGTGGTCCGATGGAAAAGGTCACACGTCGGACACTGAAACGGTGGTCAGGTATGACGTCCTTTTATATCCGTGGAATTCACTCAGTAATCTACCCATTCATGACGCAGAGACTGCGCAAGATTATTCAGAGCTTGGTGCTGCCCTGAACGGCTTTAGTCTTAATGAAAGCGGGCCCCTCGCCAGTGCAATGGAAAAAACGGGACAAGCCGTCGATGCATCATACATGTCTACAACAAGATTGGTGCGCGCATCTCATCTTACCTCACATTTCACACTTGTATTGTTACTAACGTGATCGCAGCTCCAAGAGCTCGAGCAGAACTTCTCTGAACCCCTGCACGAATACACGCAGTTCGCCACTATCATCAAAAAGCTTCTTGTATATCGGCACCAGAAACACGTGCAATACGAGATGACGCAAGATGCTCTAGAGGCCAAGCGTGAAATGCTGGAAGAGCACGAGAAGAGCGAGAGGGAAGCAAAGAGGCTCGAGGAGGCTCTTGCACGCGGCCGTGCCAATGGCCCGACAAATTCACAGTCAGAGGAACAATCGAGTGAAAACCCTGACGAGCCTGCATCGGTGTACCTCCCACCTCATCCTGGCCCGAGCCCTTACAAAAAGCGTACTCCTGGAATGGCTTTCTTGAATGCACTCAGCTATACATTGCACGGGATGATGGACGTCGACCCTGAAACAGCAAGGCGTAACGGCATTGGCAAAACCCGCGAAACCATCTCGCAAGTAAGGATATCCGATTACTTGACGGACAATTTCTGATGACGAGAAGCTTGAGGATGCCCTTCATTTGACGGCGCAAGACTTGAAATATTCTAGTTCGACAATCCAAGCGGATCTCGATCGATTCCAGCGCCAGAAGGTTGCGGACCTTCGAGAGATGGCGATCGATATGGCTAGAAGCCACAGGGATTGGTGCAAGAAGGTAGGAATCCATTGCCTTGAGATATGCTGGCGCAATCTCAGTCATACTGCCCCAGAACCTTGAGGCGTGGCAGGCTGCGAAGAAAGAAATCGAGAAGATTCCTGAACATCCCAATTCCACGCCTTCATCGCAACATGCACAAGCTGCAAGTCCTTCAAGCCTTCGGAGAGATTCCACCGCCACCATCAACGGCCGGTAAAGACGTGGTGACGAGCGCTTTGGATCATGATGAATCGCATGTGGACTCGTGGTTACCTTTTTCTTCTCTGCGTCCTACTTGTGTCAATTAGCATTTGATGCCTCAATCTACTGCTGGATATACCGCGGCTCGATCGCGTTCCACAATATCTTTCTGACGAAAAGCTCTACGAGGAAATGGCACGAGGCTTCTGTGTGGATGGTCAGGGGGCCCAGTATTATGAGGTGTGGCGCTTTACCTCCAACCACATTTTCCCCATTAGCCCCTGAACACAATCAGCTTCTGTTAAACTCTGTCATGGACCAGAGACATTCGTGGTAATAGCATGATGCCGTACGACCTGAACCGTCTCTTTCTGGCATGTATGTATGGTACAGTACATACCCAGCACCACGAACACAAGCCGAATACTGCCTCCGAGTCATTTCATCTGGCACACCCGACTTGCAAATCTGTAATACATGTCGAGGTCGCCGATCTTATCGCGGTGACCTGCAATGACATGGTCTCGACCAAGATCTGACTCGAACCATCACATGTAGTACTACTACCCCAGTCCGGATGAGGTTTCCTCCCGTCCCCCCTCTCAAGGAAGGCCGTACCAACTCCGAGCCATCACGATATGCCTCGTGGGCAACATGCCTACCAAGTGGAGCCGAGTTCGAGGTAAAGTCGTTCCGGCAGTGCAGTGGTAGTGGATACGTCCAAAACTCTACACCGCATGCCAGGATGCCCCATCAAGTTGGCGATCTCGATCGAGAGGGGGGAATTGGGAATTGAGCCGGTACCAAGGGTTTTTTTTAGCGGGCGTGATCTGAATCTAAGCTTGTCTTTGTGGTGGCAAGGGCCAGCCAGAATATATGAGATATGGCAATGGGTGGGTTTCGCCCTGGACCGCGGACGATCCTGTGCGATAACTGTGAGATGGCAATGGCCCTTGATCCTGGTTCGCCCAGTCCATACCTGGGATTATAGAGTCTGCTAATTCTTTTCGATGGTGACTCGGACACATGCCATATTATCACGTCGTTATCTATTCCTGGTCTGGTCTAAGTGACTGATATTTTCCAGCTGAGTATTGCCCGGCCGAGCCTCGGCCGAGAACGGCTCAATGCACGAGAAGTAGCTCTGCCTACTCGAGTCCAACATATAAAGTGAACTATAACAAAAGTAACCACCCTGACAATGCAACGACCAATGGCATGAAACCGCGGGGATGGCATGATAAAATTACACCTGCATGCCATAAGAAAACCACCTATTCACATGGAACCTAGCGTCAAAGAAGGGCGTGAGCCAGAAAAGGCTGGATATTAAATAGCTTAATCATCGAATCTATGACAATATATAGACGAGTCTTTCCGGTGTGTTTTTGAGCAAGTTGATGCCGTGCAGACAAGGGTGATGGGGTGTGGGGGATAACATTTCTGAACGTGCGCGACATGGATTGCGTATGAATGTGGTGGATGAGGATATCTTTCTCAGTTCTGTGTTCATGCGGATGGCGTGGAGGTCGTTAATGTCGTAGACGAAGACGTAGTTGTCGTTGATGCTACGACCGACATCGAGTTCGTACGGGCGGTGGATTGGCCGGCAGATTCGCCTTCCACTGGCTTACGGCGGCGCTTGTGTTGACCACGGCGCGACTCAGTGGGATACTCACACTTCATCCGACGGCGTGCGCATTGACTAAAGATAACGTTAGCGTTCGGATTCCCAGGTGGAAAGGAAAGATGTTTTAAGTTCTTACTTGCAGGTCTGGTCAGGGCTGTGGGCAGGGGGTCTGCCACACGCGATCTTCCGCTCTCGGCAGAATAGACATGCTAATGCCTGCTTCTTCTGCTCGCCAGGCTTCTTGGTCCCTTTAATCGCCTGATCGTCAGGGATAGACCACGTTGTGGGCATTGACAGGATGGCACTTTCTTGCCGAACAAGGTCTTCGCTTGAACGATGAACCCTTTTATTGCTCATGTGTTTTGGCACTGGAATCATGCAACGCTCATCTGGACGCAAGCGTGATTCATGTTCGCAGGCGTGGGAATCAGCATTCAGCGAGACGGGAATTCGGATAGACGACGAAGACAGAGCTTGCGATGGCACTGTTGTATGTGGTTTGGGTAGACGACAGGTGTTGGTCGTGGGCAAAGAAGATGGATGGGTATTATCGTCTTCTTCCTAAGATTGAGGCATCGGATGTCAAAGCTTGTAATTTAAGATTGGCGCCGGCGAACTAACCTTAACATGGTAACTCGCGTCGTCTAATGCTTCCCTAGGTCGTTTCCTCGACGGCGGACGAGTGTCACGCTGATGGTTGGATTGGAGTGGGATGGATGACTGGTAATCCAAAGCACTTCTACGTCTCGGGGATGAGTGCCCGTCACTAAAAATAGAGGACCCTTGTGCGAGGAAGTTGTCACTCGCGCGTGCAATGCTTGACCGATGGTCTTGAGCCTGTGGACGGCCCGAACCATTCCTGAATTGCTGGGCCAAGTGAAAGATGTACGAGTTATCCTGGATGGTCGCGGGTTGCAAAGGTTCCTCGAGATCACCGTGTCGGTAACCACAGTAGTCGGACTACTCAAGCAGTGTGAGTGATAAAAGGCAGAATCCGGGAATGGGAACGCACCGGCTGGATCACCCCAGAGCCAGGGAAGGGTGTTGAAGGGTCTGGTATAGAAACTGGTTTACCTCCATTGAATTGTATGTCAGGCGGGTAGCTGACTAAGCTCATTGAACGACAACCTACCTTGAGCAATTGGGAGATGTATATTACACACCAAGGCGAGATCTTGCGCATACGTGCGTTCCGAAGAAAGTAACTCCCACATGGGATCCGTTCGCCCAGTGGTCTCGTGTGATTCGCGTGGTGCTGCAACTCTGACGGCGAAGTCTTCTGATTCTGGCAACACCTCCCGCTGCGCCTACAAAGTACGACATTAAGCAATGAATGATAAGGAACACTAGTACTAACATCCTTGCCAGTGACACGGCCTGGGGACATTTCGTACCGTGGTTCAGAAGACGTAGGCGATAGTGCTGAAGGTGCAACAGGACGGTCTAGAACAGCCAGTGACGAGGTTGGTTGTGCGGCGTCAGACATGGGGTCGTCTGACGGTGAGTGCGGGGGTGCTACGGTTGGGACGGTCGTGCGAGGTTGTGGGGCCACTGGCATCATGATCTCCCGCGATTGACAATCAGTGAGTTCCTGTTCAATAAACTCCACGATCTCCTCACCCGAAGGGCGCAACCGAGTATCCACCGACCAACACCGTTGTATGAACATCCATCGACGCTCCGTGACCAACGAACTGCTCGGTCGTGTTGGCGTAATCCCTCTCGAAACTGCATGCATCACCTGCATTTCGCGCACGTAATAATGGTACGGCACCTTGCCACTCAGAATCTGTCCAACAGATATGAATGTGTGTAGTGCGGTACGCAGGGGAGGAGAGTGAAGTGGATCCCACCTACCTGTAACATAATACTCCCAAACGAATACACATCGCTCTGTGTCACGGGAGTCACACGTGGTGAGTCCTGGTGCATGTCATCCACGGGTATCTCAAGGTCAAGTAACTCGGGAGCTGCCCAGCGTAGGGTGCCCCGAGTATGGACGGACGTGGCGAACGTAGATGCCCCAAGTTCGGTCAATAACATCGACAGACCAAAGTCAGCGATGCATGCTCTCCCGCTTTCGTGAATGAGAACGTTTGACTGGAGAAGATAGGTGAATGTTGATTATACACGAGAGCGATGGTACGTACGCCCGATAGATCCCCGTGCACAACAGAACATGAATGGACTGCAAGAGATGTTGTTTAGAATCGGGAGTAGTTAGGACATAACCCAGCTTGTCGTGCTTACGATACTGTAGGCCGGAGGCAACATTGTTGAGCTATGGGTACTGGGCTCAGGTCCTTTCTCCCACAAGGTCAGCAAGAGACATACTAGATCGAGGACCCCAATCACAGAGAGACAATCATAACGGTTCTCGAGATACAACGTCAGTGTGCCATTCTCCACCCAGGGACACACCATGGCAGGGAATCGGCCAAATCCCATGGTTGTCCCAAGGAATGGTACGACGTTGTCATGCCTGAGGTTGAGCCACACTTTGATCTCCCGCCGAAGACGCTTTAATAAGGTCAGCCCAACAGGCACAGCAAGAGAGGAATGCAATACTTGCCTTTTGTTTCTTGAAAAATTTGTTGTCCTCGCCTGAATAAGTCTTGATAGCTTTGATGGCGACCTGCGGAAAAGGTGTCTGTTGATTGTTTTGCTTGTCACAATAAAGAGGTGCACTTTAATCGATTGTCCATCGTCTTGAAGCACCCCTTGATAGATATCCGCAAATCCACCAGATGCGACTGGATCATGACCATCCCGAGTGACCTGATTGGTGAGATCGTGCTCTCTAAGGTAATCGTAATCAACATGAGCTCGTAGACAATAAGGCAGCATTTGAGGGAATCCTTACTCGTAGAGTGTGTGCATCAAGGCTTGTGCAATGTGCAGCATGGACTCGTCTGTCACTGCTGCCCACATGCTTCACAACAATGAAAAATGGCTCAAAACCAGAGCAAACAATCTTCGAACTTGTAGGTCGTGCAGCTGTACGTATCATTGCCCAAGATGTCCGAGCTGAAGCGCTGACCCACTGGTGTGGTGGGAAAATTGCTTCGTGCATTCCATCACATCACGAGTCGAAGGGTCATAATGTTGCAGTTGGCAGGGTTCTGAGCGTTCCACTACCAGGCCAACTGGAAGGTCAGTAGGACGGTCTTGGCCATTGTCATTATTCACAACTGCACCTGTAGCACGGTTAGTAGACCCAGCTTGCTGATGTCGTATGTTCTTGGGTTGCTGGTCATCACTTGCCAATGACGATCAAACTCTCTACATGAGTGGCCACTAGTACATACCTTGTGCCAAGTACCACCCTCGTTGGGCGTCACCACAATCCCATAATGAAACATGTCGTTCGGCTTGGATCTGCAAACGAGCATGGTGCCAGTGAGTCGGTGACTTCCTGGCCATACAGACTCTCGTCTCTGAGCCTTGTGGGTGGCCATGCTGCTCCTCATTGTCACCGCCCCTATCAAGCAAGGGCTTGAGCAATGTCCAGTTCGCCGCCAAACGGGCTGCCTTTGGACGCCGCCAGTGACGCACTTGCGCGATGTGCTTTCCCTGTGCTGCGAACGAGAGTCAGGTTCTTGCTATCACCATAACACCGCTGTGCGAATGTTGATCGTTGCTTTGGAGCCGCAGGGAGTATCAATTGATTGCTACTTTACAACCTCGCACTGGCATGTGTGTGGCGATGTCGATCAGGCAGTTATCGGTGTAGCCATCTGTACATCTTCAGCGGGACGTGATGCCAGTGTACCCCCGGAAGATTGCAATACTGAAAACTTCAATTCTGTCATGCAATGGATTCGATGCCCGTACCAGACATATTACTTGAGCGTGAAATCTGTGCCCGGTGTCTCCTCCTTAAGTGGTGGCATGGAGACGCCACAGGAGCACTTGTTCTATTGTAAACAGCTTCTAATCATGACTCGTCTCCTTTATCATTGTTGCCTTCCACTGGCTTGTCTCCACTGTAGGACTCGACTCTCATATCATTCAGACCTAGCTCTTCGTTTTGCTCCCAACTCCTCTCATAGGTTTCGAATGTCATGTTTGGATCGGGATCGGGTGCGTATATGTTTTGCACATATGAATTCGCCATAGGATCATCAATGATAAGAGTGAATTCTCGCTCGACCTGCTTGATCTGGGCGTATGGAATGAATATGACATGGAACACGTTGATGTTCACAAGTGACTCAACTGCATTCAGATCTTCCAAGAATTTTTGGAACTTTTCCCGGTCCTCGTCCCCGGTCGTACTCGAGTCACCCGTCAGAAGCATCTTCTGGGAGAGCTCTTCGTATACCTGATTTAAGATTCCTTCCAGGGTAGTGAATCGACCCCCTAGCGTTCCATGCTGAAGGACAAGGTCTATTTCCGGGATTATCAACCCTCCGGTTTCGCTCTAGGGGAATTGTTGTCGTCGCTTTGCCCTGGATGGCGGTAAGTTGTTGCTAACCTTGAGAACATCTCTCCCCAAGTCTTCCTGGTCAATCACTTTCAAGGTGATCCTTTTTCCCTTCTCTGAGATCGCTGAGCCAGCCTTGACCTCGTTATCTCGATATCCACAAGTCTCACAGTTTGTCGACATGATCAACATATCCTGCATCAAAATTCATTGCCTCTTTCAATTTGTAAATCCAAGAACCACCTGCCTTGAAATATGGAATAGATACTTGCTTCATTCGAGTCACGAGTGCACGTGCACAACGCGGGCAAATCCCCGGGAACTCAAAGATCTCGTCGTTCCTCCCGTCGAGACCTTTGTCCTCTCCCTCTACACCTTTCTGATCCCCTGCGTTGTCTTCCACTGCACCTTTTGTTTCTTCCTCTGACACGACCAGTCCTAGTCTAGCTGCTTGCTCAAGGGTCCTGGTGTAAGTCTTGAGACTCCACTTGGGATCAGCCATGCTCCCCACAAACTCCAAAAATGAATCCCCAGATGGATCGTCTAGCGTGATCGCAATCATCTTCTTGACGGGATCGTCTTTGAGCTTCTCAACGACAGGCTTGTCTGATTCGACAACTTCCTCGTCATCTATCACCACCTTGAGTCCATCGACGATTTCCTGAATCTTTGTGTATGCGGCCTCGTCTTGTATTCGTCTGAGCGGTTGATCAGCGGCGAGGTCAGCCACGATGTCACGCAAGAGACCCTCGACCGTCGTGAGTTGTCCCCTCTCATTCGCGGGAAGCGTCAAGTCGAACTCGGGAATGGAAATCTCGCACGCCTGCGAACGAACGATCTGACGATCAAGGTCGCCTCGATGAAGCACCTTGAGGGTATACGTGACGCCGAGTTCTAGCGATGGGCGAATTCATGAACACGATCGCCGCCACGTTCACCATAAACGGCGCACCTCGGATGGTGCCAGCGGTTTGTATCTCGTTGTTGGTCATGCCGCAGTGTTCGCACCGGAAGCTCATCAGGATGACTTCTCTAAAGTACGGAATGGAAGTGAGCATTATGCGGGTCGTTCCCTGCGATCAGCGTCAGCGGGGGTGAGCAGTGTCTACATCAGGGATGAAGATCTGGCCAAAGAGGTTCACCTGTTCCCCGCATCGCATGCAGAGAGATTCGACCTCTTCGAGCGGTCTGTCGTCTTGGATGTCGCCATCGGAGGTGGTGGGTTCTTCTGGCAGATCGTCTGTCTTTGTCGCGAGCTGTCCGATGGGAGGGAAGAATTGGTTTTGGGACATGGAGATATTCAGCAATGTAGAGGCGGCTTTGGTGATTTCCAGTTGGCGCGCCGCGGCTTTCTGGTCAAACGTGTGCTGTCAATTTCGTGGGTTGTGTTTTGCTCGATCTCACTTTATCTTACTCACGTCCCCGTTCCGTCGGGTTTACTGCCTCCGTATAGTTCGGTACCGATGAGTCCTCCTTTTTACCGGGGTCAATCTTTATGTTCATGACAATGGGACCTCTTACCGCGGTACAGAACGCTAACCCATACATCCATGGACTACCTATATCTAACACCCACCCCCCCTTTTTTTTGTGCATAGCCAGGTACATACGACTGGCTTCCCGCCGAGGAAGGCTGCTACCCCGACTCCCGTGTCTCTGCCGGCGACGTCATCAGATGCACTGTTACTGTACTCTCCAGTACAAGCGGTATGACCGAGATCGACAAAAAATTGGGATGACAACCACGGTGTCCCTGCGCCATCAGTGGCCGGTGATCTTTACGGATTGGCATGGCCAATGGTACCAGGAGCTTACACGCATGACGATGCGACGCTCTACGACATTGATCAGAACGGCCACATTCTGACATACTGTGTCTGCCGACGAGGCGGGCCTCGTTATCGAATATTCGTGGGTTTCGGGAGAAGAGATTAGAAGGTACTTTGCCGATATCTCTTTCTCGTGTTTCCTAATGCCTTGTCCAGGTATTGTTCCGGTGAATGCCTTTTCAACTCTACGCCGAAATTGTAGTCCTTCAAGCCTTGTAGGCTTGCAAGCAGGAGGAATCGCAAGACACGGATCAAGTATCCAAACATCAGACAGAGCAAGTATTATTGCACAACTAAAATTTATTATGTCACACCATCCCAAAGGAATGATCCCTAAGAGACGGTTCATCACATCATTAAGAACATGCGCTAAAGTATTACAACAGGAGCCTATGGAAGATTAGAACTCGAAGCAGAGTGCTCATGACGGAAAAAGGTGTCTATGTGAAAGCATGGAACCAAGTGAGAGGCATGTCCGCATTATGTTGTTTTCAGCTTTTCTTTACGCTCTTCGATATCTTTTCTTGACATTCGAGTTCCTAGGATTACGTCCCAGTGAATGAAGAAAGGTTGCGAGAAATTGGACTTGATCCCGATAACCTTTTGATGGTCATGAGCATGATTAAATCGACGTGGAAAGATATACAAACTTGATGATGAATATCATGATAATCAGCAGTGTTACCACTCAACATCTGGAATGGGTCGAAGGGGAGGCTGTAACCGCAGTGATCATCGACCGTCTTCATGGAACTGAACGCAAATAAGAAAATGGTCTGTCGGACGGAGAGATTGGCAACAGTCTCCGCCACCACGGCACCAACACTGTCGACCAGAAACCCCTCCAGAGGGTGATTGTATAGTGCACCGAACGCATAAGGTACATAAAGCCGATGGTGCACGGAATGCAAGTGTTTGTAGAGGAACTTGTTCAAGTGCAGCCAGCGGTGAAGGAAGTATTGCCATGTGTCGACGATGAATCTATCGGGCACGGAATCGAGATGAGATGGCACTCGAAGATAGGGGTACAGGACTCACAGGGAAAAGAGCAATTGTGCAGCAGGTATACCCCACCAGTATAACCAATACGTGACGTCGGCACCTCGAAGCTCCAAAAAGTAGTTGCCTGCAGCTGGGCCGACCATCCACCTAACAAGACGTACCAACGTCCTCCCGACGACTTCCATTTCCGTCATACACCTTGATGGAGACACCATTGGGGGATCAGACACCCAGTAGTAGCCGAGCATGGTTTGCAATATATGTTGGAGGACGACAGCCCGAAAGACTTGTATGCGAGTCGCATGATTGCGGGAAGTGACCTCGTCCGACTCGTGGATTCGGTACTTGTCCAACCATGTCCAACCTGATACGTCGAGGCAGTAAAAGATAAGAGACATTGACCAGTATGCCACGACGGGTGCCGCGAGTGCGAGGATGTTGTCTGGAACACCGTCCAAGGCATTCTGGCGCATCGCAAAGTAGAAGGGGACCTTGAGAGGGGGGAGGCATATGTTGTCCCCGTCGAGAAAGGAAGCGCATGTTGAGTTGGCTGTGGGGTTGACCCCCGCGAAGAAATCATGAAACGAGTCGAACATAAGTTACGTTCGGTGGTGCGGGGGTGAGGAAAGGAGTGGCGTTCAAGTTTTTCTGGGCGAGTCTAATTACTCACGGGCTCCCACACTTGCTATGCAGAACACCAAGCGGAACGGGAATAAAATTCACTGATCCTACAGTACAACAATATCTTCTACCCCGGATATTCACATTAGTGTGAGCGTTTAGTTAGCAAAATGGTGGTACATTGTACGTGTCTGACGCGGGTGCAAATATAAGTGCAGGTTGATCAAATTTATCCAGATTGTCCAAATTTTACCACTTGTGCGGGTCGTCTCAAAAGTAGAGGTGAAGAACGCCAAGGCAGTTCCTGGTGGATGTCTGCGTTACTGTTCGTTGAGGTTGTTGAGAAGAGTAGTCAAGCAACGCTTCGTGACCATGTCGCCCTGCAAAAGTGGTGAGTGTGTCGACGGCACCGCAAAATGATAACTAACCTTGAGAAGAACGCTAAAAGTTTGGTCACGGAGGGGCTCAGGCAGACAGGCCCGCAGCGCTTCCCTCGCCCTGGAATTCACATCAGTCCACGTCACACTGCCATGCGGCGTGTGAACACACCTCATATTGTCGCTCAACCTCAGGTAACAGCGCACGACATGCTTGAGCAATCTAACAGCTTGCGTTTCCACGAGTTGATTCACCATGTTGCTGAGGACGGTGCCGACGGCGTAGAAGCGCTCATACGTATGGCATATGTACGTCAAGCCGGTTTCATCCAAGAGAATCTTTTGCACAATGAAAATCGCAACGGTTTTTGAGAGCTCCGAACCAGTTTCCATGATTCGCAGGCAAAGGGGTATGATTTCAGTAGAAAGCAGGAAATGAATGACGGTGTTGTTGTCATTTTGCTGCGTTTGGGCATTAGCGTCAATGGAAACAAGGTTAGCAGCGTCAGTACCTTGACGAGGGCGCCAATGACACCGAGTGAAGTGAGACGAAGGTACTCGAAAGGGCGTGTTTTTGAAGTCGTATTGAGGAAGGGATAAAGAAAGAGGGGGATGTGGGCTAGCAAACATATAGGTCGTCACTCATGAGTAACACGCTAGGAGCGACATACCGTTGAGGAAGAGCTGGCGCGTTTCCGAATGAGAGGCGACGCATTGCAAGAGCGCAAGGGCATTGCACACGCGGTTGGAAACATGGGCGGTGAGATTGGGCGGGGACAGGAGGGGGTAGACGGAGACGATCTCCTGGAGCAGGGCGGGCATAACGCCTAGCATCGTACGAATTGGGTGTCGTCAGAGACGCTTCGAGGGGTATACATGACACATACCGAAGGAATGCCAGAGGACGAGGGCGAGATCGTCATACTGCTCTCTCTTCTTGCTGAGCTCGAGGAGTGCGGCCTCCCTTGTACTAGGGTCCATTAGGTCGATGACCAGAGCATATATTTTGTTCTCCTCGTGGATGCCGATGATGTGTTGCTGATGGGACTGAAGACCGAGCGAAGGGGTCTCGGAGAAGCCGGAAAGGGCGGAACCCGCGAGACGCTGTTGCTGGTAGGGATTGAACTGGGTGGTGTGTTGCAGATACGAGAGCGGTCTTGGAGAGATGAGCCCCGCCATGGCTACGCGGAAAGAAAGAAGGGTACTGTATGTACAAGGGAGAGATGTGCTGAACCTGTACTGTACACCTTGGATTACTTAAGACCGAAACCCTAACCCCACATTTCCCTCCCCCACCCAACCGCATCTGACATCCTCGGGTGTGAGACCAACTCGGGATGCCTCACCAACATACGAAATACCCTCTGACAAAATTCGCCATACGCCGCGCGGTCTTCAGAAGACTCGAGGTGCATGTCAGAGCGTTCGAAACAGACAAACGGACGAACAACTAACCTGGTAAATGTCGCGCATCGTCGACAGCATCATGACAATCATTTCGGCGTACGTCTGGCTCTCAGCATCCACCCTGGCACGAAGACACGTAGCGCAGTTCGCGAAAACAGCTGGAACGATGGTTATGATAACAGTTACTAACACCGAGAGCCGACTCACTTTCGATCAACCGTCCCCGGGCGACTTCAAAGTCACCTTCGTTGACTTCGTATTTCCTCGTCCCGGGTATAGGATCGAACGGAGCAGCACGAAGCAGGGGGTGCTGTAACCCGTCCAGAGATAGCACCACGCTCACGAATTCGTGTTCTATCGTCGTCTTACATGACAGAGTCGCTACTAGCAGCACAGCGATGAAATCATCCTTCATTTTCTGTAAGAACCCTGTCAGCTAGGAGCAGAAACATGTACTTTTTGCCTCACGTTGTACGCCCCCGGGTCAAGACGAAGAAGCGTGAGGTTGAAACGCAGCCCAACTCGACGGCGCCACGAATCGTCGATAATCTTTTCCCAAGATTGCTGACCGAGCTTCATATATAATCCCCAGTCCTGGGGAATATCAATGAGTTGCGTTGTGAGCATCAGTAATAAGGTCTCCTACCTTGTAGTGGTTCTGCACGAGAACATTCGCACAGCCAACCCAACAGTCGATCCACTCGTCAGCAGCCTTATTGCTCGTTGCGTCACTCTTCGCATGTTCGCTTTCGCCAAAGTGTTTACAGACGAGACGATACACCGCAGGGGTGATGGATTTATCGAGAACCTATGCGATGTTGTGTGGTGATGTCACAAGTACTGCAGAGTAGTGAGACCAACCTTGCACAGTGCGTCCTCCTTTGATTTGAGGTTAGCGACAGTCGATATTTCAGCCTCTTCACCTAGTGCGGCCCGGAGCTCTTCGTCGTTTAGATCCAAGGGCAATTTGTCATATTCATCCTGGCTCTCTTGGCTCTCGACGGCAGGGGGTGGCGGTGGTTGAACTGCTGGTAGCGCTTTCAACCGAGCATCAAGAAAGGACTGCACGAGCATCCGGATTTCGATCCCCGTCTGTTGAATTGTAACTAGGTCGGTTCGAGGGTTGAACACCCTAGTGACCCAAGCTAATGCGACATCAGCCACGCAATGAGCGAACGAAAGTCCTACTCACGACCGTCTAAAAGTGCTGGGTCCGGGTACTCTGCGCGACTCCGTCCTTTGTCCAATGATTGCGTCTCAATCACACGCCTTACCGATCCAATCAACAACTGGATCAAGGTTGTAGTAGGCTTCTTCCCGACGACACCCGTTTCTCCCTCCTTGTACTCGTCCATGAGTGCATCTGCCATCTCTCCCAACCATCCCAGCACTTCTTCTAACCCCCCAGCAATTTTGTGATGTCTGACGATCATGGCAAAGTTCATCATCCCATATACACACGCTACTCTTGAGTGATCATCCGCGTCCTTGAAGCTCACGCAGCGTCTCGCCTGGCCAATACGGAACTTGACATTTGGAAGCGTAGGATCGAGATGTACAGCAATTACCATTGCGCTAAAACGGTTCACAAGCATGGACAGGGAGTGTGCAGAGGGAGGCGAGGAACGGGAAAAGGGAACAGGGCTGACGGGAACGGCCATTTGGAGGAGTTTCTTGACATGCGCTGAGCGTTGCTTTGCGTCCAGCTCGACATTCGCATTCACTAGGTAAACAGCCTGTACCACCATCTTCAGGAATATCTCAAAAACGGAGTCGTGCGAGTCTCGCTTGGATAGCAACTCCAGATCACCATTCTCGAGAAAGCCCATCGGAGCTGACCGTTCACTGAGGAGATTGGCAAAATTGCGGGATCGGAAGATCTCTTGAAGAGATTTGAACATGACGATCCCATCGTCGAGATGCCATCCCCATTGGCTCCACAGAAGAAAACACCTACAGACAACACACGATATGTAATCATCTCGTTTCTTGAGGGCGCGTTGTGGGAGTTGATGTACCTTCTCTGGATTGGAAGTTAATACAATCTTCTTGAGTGCAACGGCCACGAGCTCCCAAGCTGCTGGCAGCCGGAAAACGGAGGTCGACAGACCGTGAACGGATAATTGCGAGATAGCGCAGAGGGTAAAAATCGTGCGCCATATATCCTCGCTTGCTTCTGCCCCAGTGGGGGAAGATTCGGGGTGCAGGTCCACGAGCAAGCGCCAGAATGGGTGGCCAGATGCTGTCCCAGTGGAGATTTCGAAGCTTGGAAGGAGGTGGATAAGGCATACCCACAACTCAGCGGCTCGATGGGATAACGAAGTAACATCCACATCGCCTTCTGCTGCATGAAAAGTAGCGAAAGCCGGCTGCAAGTCGACACCCAGCAAACGTCGTACGAGTTGTTTGGCTGACTGGATGAGGTGTCCGGTCTCCACCGATCCGAGCCTGTACTTGACACCGGCCGCAAGCCGGGCGGAAAGTTCCACGACGAACCAATGGGCAGTCAGTGAAAACAAAGTAGTCTCGAGCGATTCCAGGACAAGTAGTAACCCATCCGAGTATTCTCGTATTGCCAGCTCCAGAGCAACAAATTCCTGGTCCTCTGCATGGACCACGAGCCACGAAAGAAGCTGAGACGAAGCGCGTGTCACGGGTTCCCATTCCTTCATCGTCTCTTCGTTTGTCCCGGAGTTGCGCAATGCATCAGCGAGGCGATCGCACAGTGGACCAAGTAGTGCACTGAAGACGGCAGCGGATGTAGTGGGCCCAATTTCGAGCCCTTGCAGATTGCAGGACATCGGGGGTGCAATTTCGGAATTTCCTGAAAGGACCGAAATGAGCTGATAAAGGAGGCCTTTTCCAATGTATGACGAAGCCCCGAACTTGACTCCGGAAGGAAGGAGAATGATGTTCATATCGATGACGATATGACGGTGAAGTGGTACAAAATCCTCTTGTTGAGGTTGAAAGTAAAGCGGAAGCGGGAGTTCATTCTGTAGTCGGGGAGATGGTCGACGGTATAGGCGAGATCGAGGAGCGGCCGGAACACTTGTCCGATTTGCAACGGGCTGGCGAGCTGGAGAGACAGGTTTATTCCACCTCTCTACTTCAGCTCTCCATCCCGGATCCAGGGCCTGCCTGATTTCGTTATCGTCGTTCTCAATTACCAACCCAGTCCTGCCTCGGCTTGACTTGCCTTCCCGGTGTTTCGATGTGATATGTGTTGCATCATGGTGAATGTTGTAAACTGGCCCCTGGTTGGTTTTGGATTGCCGTTTCCATTTCTTTTTCCGTTTCCTGCCTTCCTCAACTGTGTCCTGGTCAAGCTTTACAACTCGATCCTGATGCGCTGAGCTATGTTTTGTCGACGATGTTGTATTCGACCGCGTATCACCCCTAACAAAAGGCAAGAGAGTCTGGCGGTGATCTCCATAACGCCTCGCGCCGCTTGTAACAATATTCAGCCTTGGTACGCCAGATCCATGAGACTTCCGAGATCCCCTTGATTGTTTGGGCTTGGACTTCGGCCGGCTAGGGCCTCTCGTCCGGCTCAACATCCAGTCGATCAAGCTTCTTTCGCGTGCTGGCCCTCTTGCAGGACGGTCGAAGAACACTTGGTTAGTCTTCTCGTCGTCACTGCTCTCACTGTCCGAGCCCTCCTCCGAGGATCCCAGCATAGAACTGTCGGTGAGGGAAATCACATCGTCCTCGCGTTTGAGCCTTGGTGAAGCGTGTCGTGTCCGCCTAACCTTGACGTCTGAGTGCCCGTCAGAAAACAGATCCATCGCACCGAGGCCGGCATCCTCCTTCCCATCATCATCGTACACCTC
The DNA here is from genome assembly GCA_038092395.1 of Boletus variipes var. fagicola. Taxonomy (NCBI): domain Eukaryota; kingdom Fungi; phylum Basidiomycota; class Agaricomycetes; order Boletales; family Boletaceae; genus Boletus; species Boletus variipes. The sequence continues at coordinate 7,157 of JBBPQG010000252.1, read as the reverse complement.
TGCGGGGCGTTCCGCGTCCGAACTTTCTGGATCACCTCTAACTTCCACGTCCCTATACCTTCCCTTTCGAACCCTCGCAAGCCCAGGTATCACTCTGACTTCCTCTGCCTCACTTCCTGATGATTCTACTGCAATCCGAGCACGCGGAGCTGGGGGGTGCGTAGTCTTGGCGGTCCCGAGATGTCGCGCGATCATTGCAGCTGGCATCATATGCTTCAGCGCGCGAAGACGTTTCCTGTCTTCGGAAGTCATCTCACAGGTCGACGACTGATCCGATTCCGAGTCTAATCCCGAGGTATTCGATAGTAGAGCACTGGTACCAGATGTGGTTGGCGGTCCAGAGGGACTTGGCGGGGCAGAGTGAGTAACAGTGCGATGAGCCTGTGAGAGATTCCACGGGAACAGAGGGTCATCATCATCAAATCGGTACGAATCTTCTTGTTGCATGTAGACGCTGAAATCAGGTGATTGGAGAGGATTCAAATTGGAGACCGAAGAATAGGAAGACGCTCGAGATGCCCCGGAGTATCTAAGAAGTGATCTTGAGGGAGACGGGGAGAGTGCAGCCATCACAGGCTCAGAATTAGCTCTGGGGAGTAGGGATGGGGATGGGGACGGGGACGGGTCCTGCGTGACAGCTTGACATTAAGGAAATGATGAATTGTTGTATAATAAGACATACCGAGGGAACCTGTTTAAGAGAACGTGTGGATACCTGCTCAGCATGATCATGAACTGGAAAAGGTTTTGGTCTCCGCTTCGTTGCTTGCTTGGTTTCTATTTTTGCCTGGCGAGCCTCTGCGATAGCTCTCCTGGCTTCGGCTCTGGCTAGTGCCTCAGCTCTTTCCCGTTCCCTCCGAACTCTCCGTGCAAATTTGCGGATCTCGTCGTCATCTTCATCACTGCTTGATAACCCCTTCAAGGCTTCAGGCAACCAACCTTCATCCACATGTCCTGTCTCCAGTCCTTGGCCATCTTCCTCTAACGCATTTTGTCGGTCAAAACCCTGCGCCCTCCTCCTTTTCCTACCACCATCACTTTCTATATCCACATAGTCGCCATCTTGGTCCGGATTATCGAGGGGAAATATGAATTCATCTTGTGTCCCATCTTCACCTGCTCCACCAGAACCAGAGCGACGGCGAGGATTGCAGAATTTGACAATAGCATCAGGGTGGGACTTCAGTTGTTGTTTGTACAACAATTTGTCATGCGCATATGGATTCAACTGCCGGGCTTCCCGACGACGGAACGAATAACGACCAAGTGGCTGTGGATCGTCTGGAATCTCCACAGGGGGTGAAAGGACATTGGGAAGAACGGCTGATGGAAGTTTGGACCAGGACGGATGGGGGTGTGGGGGCTGGAAGGGAGGAATGGGGAGAAGCTGGAGTGGATCTGGCGACTGTGAAGATATCTGCGCCAGAAGAGCTGGTGACGAAGCGGGTGTCAGGGGTGATGAGGATACCAAGTGCAGCTTCCGTGTTCCAGAGCTAGGTTGATCATGTGAACGCTGTGAGGAGGTCTGAGGAGGAGTCGTAGGACGACGGCAAGGGGAAGATAATGGAGAGTAATGATCGTTAGAAATCGAAATCGAACGTAGGAGGGAATGTGGGGGCGGGTGGGACGTCGAAGGTGACTCCGCGCTCTGCGGTCCAGCCCGGCCGGTGGCATCAGGAGAATCATGTTCCGCTGATGGACGACTTGGAGAAGAGAACAAAGAGTGCCAATCGGATTGCGGCGAAACGTCGCGAGGGGGAAACGACACTGAGTGTGCATCGTAATCACTTATGAGCATGCTTTCCGAGAAGTATTGTGAAGGTGAGCTCAGAAATTCTTGCCTGACAACTGGCGTCTTCGCGGATCCGTTGCTCAGAAAAGAGGCTTCAACAGTAATAGAGTGAGCGGAGCCAGGTGAGACTGAGCCTACATTGTGAGCTATCTTGGAGAGGTCATCAATGTGGAAGGACACTGTGGAATGTATCATACCTTGATTCGCTTTCGAGGTGATGGATTCTCTACTTCCTGATCACTGAACCGGTGGTGGCGCGTTGTCAGTGTTAAGGGGGAGTCTAGACGTCGTTGATGTATTTTATCTGTAGTAGAACTTTGAGGTGACGCGAGAACACCTGCACGAAGACTGTTGATTGGTGTCGAAACTGGGTCGTCCCAGTGACCAGCACCTTCGGAGACAGCGAAAACTTCGCGTTCCTCAACATCAGACGTGTCGACGACATCAGGGCTTGAGTCGGACATGGATGTCAGATGTAAGGCGAGGTCGCGACGGATCTCGTGTCACGTGTCCGCGACGCGCTGGTGCCATCGTACGGTGCGGCATACCATAGAACTCGAATTGCTGGAAGTACGGTCAACATACACCTTCCAATACAACATTATTTATATAACTACTCGGCCATATGTACTTTGAGAAATTAGTACAACGGCCCTAGTGCACATTTGCAAGAGGATTGACCCAGAGGGTGGACGTCGAATCTTGCACGGATATATGCGCAATTGCCCAGAGATACAAAAAGAAAAAGAAAAACACAGACCGTGAAATGCTGTTAGTGAATGGATATGGTGTGGGATCGATAATGAGGATAGAATGGGTGACGACAAAAAATACAGCTTGAGAGCGGAATTCAAATGTTCAACGCCGGAGCGGTTGTAGGTGAGCTAAATAACGTGCGCTGCACTGATGCATTGCTCCGAGACTTCATGTTTGGGTGGTGATTTCGACGGTGGTGTCGCTTATGATGGTCGTAGTACTGGTGACTAGGTGGATGAGTCTTGCGCTTCATCATCTTCGTTTCCCTGCGAGACTCTTTTTGGTTTTTGAAGGGCGTGTGTTGTTGTTGTTGGCGATGGTTGGAATGGAGATCATGATGATACGGAACGTGGGTGGGTGTACGGTCGCCATCGCGGACAGGAAGCAACACAGGTGAAATAACGAGTCCTTTTGATTTGCGCGACTTCTCCTTGACACCGCTCTTGTCATTCCACAGCATGGTATGGAGCGGACTACTTTTCAGTGCGTTCCCGTACGAACGCACTTCGGGAATAGAGGACTTGCAGGGTTCAGAGGTCCAACCTGGCGAAGTAGGAACATCAGAGGTGGACGTCGCAGATTCTCTGGTGAGGCGGAAGGCATCAACAGGCACACAGTCCCAGCGACTTAAGCTCTGGGTGAGCTTCTGCTCGCCTTCACTATCAAGGACAGCTGGCATCTCCGGTTCAGAGTCAAGGAACGTAGAGTCAAGGACGTCATCGAGTTTAATCGGTTCGCCGAGACCAATGTCCGGTGGAGTTTCGGATGGCAATTCATCGGAAGGCGGAGGCAACGAAGGATAGATGGATAACTTTGCCGTCCGTCCGCGGAGATCCATCTGAACAGTTACATGTGAGACTGAGAGACACGAATCAATGTAAGATACATACACTGCTGAAGCTTCCGGCGCTGCTAGAGAACCCTCTTCGCCTGCGGCCGAAGCGTGGGTACGGAGACGGCTCGTCCTGATTTGCGCCGGTAAGGATGGCGGTCTTTTGCGGTGTGTTGACTTCTAGGCTAAACTGGCCCATGATAGGCATCCCAGCATTGACAACGGGACGGGGACTTTCCCCGGCACTACCTTCCGCACTGTCTTGTTGTGACCGGTCAGCCTCTTCCCAGAAAACTTTGCCGGCGAGAATGTCAGCAGGGCGAGGCGATTCTAACATACTGGGCGGGGGGTGGCGCCGAGAAAACGGAGCAGGTGAAACATTAGGGCTGACCGTTGACATGGGGTTGATGGATGAGACGCTGGTCGGCCACCGGAAAAGCCTCATAGCATAAGAAGTGGGAAGTCCCTGCTCATTGACAAGTTCCTCCTCCGTAGTGTCCCCGTCGCTTGCTCCGAGCTCGGAGTTACCGTCGTCGAAGTCACCCTCTGCACCATCGCTGGTGCGCATTTCAACATCGCTATCGTGACTAATTGAAGCGCTGTCTGATGCAAGTAATTGGGCTGCATTAGCCTCGAATGCGAGATCGAGGACACCGTGGCCATCATTTGATCCATTTGTGAAAACGACCTGTCCGTCCCACGCCTCTGTGACTTCAAAGTCCGCACTCTGCAGGCTGGTGACACTGTTGGCCAAAGGATCGGTAGCAGAATCGTGAAGGTGATTGCAGTCGCTATCAGACGACTCGTCATCAGATGACGTATCTGTGAGATTGTCAAAGAACAGATCGGCGTCGAAACTGGATTCTTCGTCGTCAGACCACCCGGTCGCGAGGCCCGTGTACGCCCTTGAAGCCTGACCATCCGTCTCGTCGTCTTCCTCGTCCTCCTCCATTTCCTCCTCCTCCTCTTCCTCCGTGATATTGTCGGTGTCGCCCTCCATGTCCACGTCACTGAGACCAACACTTTTCTTCCGAGGACGGATAACCCAATTGCTATTTAGTTCTTTGAGCCTCGGAACGTCGTCTCCTAGCAATTCCCGACGAACGCGAGCCTTGTCTTGACGCCTTCGCTCCGCGACAATATAGTTTTCTTCTTCTGCCGCTAGTGAGAGATCGGAGCCGAAACCTGACGCGTCGGAGTCAGACTCAGAGTCAGAGGAATCTGAGGCCTCCGATGTCAGTCCATCAGCCGACACAAAGGTAGGGAAGCGGCCCGAAGACGCATCATCGCCATCGTCGTCGACGACGCTTGGCTGAAGATCAGAGTCGGCAAGGTCGCCGAGAGACTCCTGCTTCCTTTTTACGGAATCTGATCCGTTTGCGATCGTGCCCTTGGCCTGGGATTTTGAGGTTTGCCTCGAGGCAGCTAAATTTGATTTGGAAGTCTGGACTTGAGGGCGTGTAACCCGTGATGTGACAGGTCGCTGAGCATAAGTATGCGATGATAGATGAGATTGTGACTGTGGCAGCGTGTTGACCGCGTTGCCGCGAATTTTTCGATCTGAAAGTGCATTTGTCGCCCCGTCGCGCGCGATCGCAATTGCGGTCGCCTTGGGAGCACGACGCCTGCGTTTTGGTCCTATGGGGTCTGATAAGCTGTGCTGACCATGGCCAGTGATGGAAGAGGCGCTGATGAGATGAGAGGACACGGAGCTGCTTCCAGCAACTCCGTTGGACGCTGCGGGAGAATCCTCGCTGCGAGAGTTCTTTGGCGCGGATCCTAGACCGCGCGCCTTGTTCTGGATACTGGGTGGGACGATGAGTTTGATTTTGAGGGGCTGTGCTCCGAGAGCGGGCGCGGAGGAAGCCGTTGATGCGGTCGGTGTAGCTACAAAGCGCGCATTTCCATGGTTCACGTTTGGAGGAAGGGGATGTGGTCTGTTGTTGCATGTGCAATCGCCATCGCACACGGGACATATGTCGTTGTCTTCGTCGTCGTCTAGCGAGAGATGATTTACGGCGACGGCGACGGTACGGCTGGGGAAACGCGGCATTGCTGAGGGGGAATTTTTTGGACGGCCTGGGTAGGTATGGAGAGTGAGTATGTAAACGTACGTATGACGGACAGGGGAAGACGTCAAAGCGGGGCCTCGAAGGGAAACACAGGAAGGAGGAATGTCCAGGCAAGATCCAGGCTATCATCATATATTACATGTAAAAAGATCAGTGACACAAGGCGCGTGCGATGGGAGCTGTCGCGTGACAGATAAAAGCCTGATGGCGTTGGAGAGGAAGGGACAAGAACCGAGCATAACTTCCAAAATGAGCTGGCAGGAAAAAAATGGGACTCACCTGAAACACGATTTCTGAGCATTTTTTGGGGATAAAAAACATGGAGACTGTGTCGAATCCAGATTGAACTTGTCTAGTTTGTTAGAGACGTTTAACAGTGGCTACGGGCCACTTGGTCGTGTGTCGCTGGGGACGGTGATGGTCAAGGAAGAGGAAATCTTGTCGGATAATTTCGCACATCTAGTAATAATTATGTAAACAGACACAGGGATGATGGTGCGAACATTCTTGGCTTCTCCCGGATCCAACTCGTAGAACAATGCAACGTGAGTTTCATCCTCAAACACAACAGCGAGCACCTCACAAACTTTGACAGGTCTGTCCCTTGCCCAGCAGATCTCCCAGCTCGAGGTCGTCGCTCCAGTGGGCAAGTCAACTCTCCATGTTTTCTGCTCCAAACTGACCCATGCAGACGATGACCCCGAGGACGTCCATGTCACGGGTATCGATCAGGATCAGGATCCTGATCCTTCCACCGTAGCAGATAACAATGCCGCACGGGCACACTACTTTGATGTCGGGTACGTCAAACATGACACGTGTGTGCAGAACACGAAGTAGACTCATTGAACCAGTCCTTCTTCCCTTCGTAAACTGCACGACAGTCTCTCAGATCCAAAATACGACGGTACTAAAACATCGAGAAAGCTGATACTCGACGAATCCGACGACAGCGAGAGCGACTCTGCCAGCGAGGATGCAGAGTCGGGCGGTCAAGTTTCGGAGGTACACCTAGAGACGCGTGCCATTGATCATGAGACAGGAATAAATTGCACGGTAGACACACACACCACCACTGACACGTCAACGGAGCGTCCCAGTACAGCCAAACAACACAGTGACGTGTCCTCAACTCTCCGTAAAACTCGAGAAGAAGACCGTAAAAAGGGTAGAGCCATATCGAGACAGATTGCAAGTCAATTTGTTCTGGCGTGGTGTCTTGATCTATATCTTGCGTCCAGACACTTTGGGACTCGCTTCTTGATGCCCGCATACGCCTACAAAGATCCGTCGCGGCTGGAAATCGCCTCACCCATGCAAGTAATTATTCATTCTTGTCCGGAAATTGTCTCACGGACGAATCAGCCGTTCCAAACTACTGCCGATGAGCAACTGCATACCCCTCTTGTGAAGATGCTAGAGGAAGCACGATTACTCTCAGATGAGATATTTGATTTTCAAGAGGTATGCCCCTTCCCCACAGAGACAATGCCTGCTCAACACAAATCCAGCGTTTACTCTCAGTAAATGAATCTATTCAGCCTCCTCCGCGTAAACGTCGGAGAGGCACCGAAAATGACTACTCAGTGGCTGATTACGCTGGAGAACTACGCGTAGCCAGCCACGTGGCGTCAGAACTCGAACGCGCGTTCGTATCCCTGTGTTTGTTGCTGGAATTGACGTCTCACACTCGTAGTAGTTACCA
>JBBPQG010000251.1:0-25617 GCA_038092395.1 Boletus variipes var. fagicola | reverse complement strand
GTCTCAGTGAGGTGGAAAACGAACAATATGGTCCCTCCTCGGACCGATTCAAAGGCTGGGTGAGCACGTCTAGTGACTCGTAAGGTTGTAAAACCGATCCGGTTCGTGCATCAAGACACCACGCCGGGACGTGTGGTCATTCTTGCTTGTTGGCAAGTGAGTCGAATGTTTGTACTCGACTCGGTCGATATGTTTCCAACTCCGCACTTACTCACACCGACGACGACGACGACAAGTCATATATAAGTCACTTGTGATGACTGTCCCAATAACTATCACTGCGGATGAGGTCAATTGCCTCATACATGCTTATTTTCAAGACTCCGGTAGGCTACTTGCGACTGACGCGTTTCCTTGTCTGACTTTAATCCAGGCTTTCAGCACTCCGCCTTCTCACTACGTATGGAGGGTCGGTTGGATCACTCCCAACATATCAAGAAACACATCCCACGCGGCGAACTGGTAGAACGTCTCAGCAAGGCACTCTTATACGCCGAAGTCGAGGCGCACTGGAAGGGTGATTCGTTCACGAAGCACTGCAAAAGCCCCTTCTCTCTGCTCGAGCGCCATGTGTGCTCTTTTGACTCGAATCCAACGATGATGCTAGCTCCACAGAAACCCGGAGGATCTAACATACCCATGCTGGCTGGCGAGACTGGCATCAAAAGGAAGTCAATTTCACCTTCTGCAGAGGATGCACGTGCCGAAAAGCGTGCCAGAAAGGCGGCAGAAGACAATCATGCAACGATGGGTATAGATGGTACGCCAGTCACGTTTGACAGTTGCTCTACAATGCGACATGTATTAGCAGGGCCTCCCGGTAGTACCTCGAAGGAGGCAAAACCGTCTGAGTTGCAACAACCGTCCCCAGAGAATGCGGTCAAGAAACCGAAGACGAAACGCCTGGATCCAGTCAGCTTACTGCAAGCACACAAGGCTGAGGTGAGCTTCGCGTGAGTCAATAGCAACTCTAGTAATGGAGCTTGTAGGTCTTCGTTGTTGCTTGGAGTCCGACCACACCGGGACAGCTAGTATCCGGGTATGCGCTAATAGACTCATCCGTCCCAACGTTGATTTGACACATAACACATCAGATCACGCGATGCCACAGTCAATTATTGGAATATTCCGTCTGGTTCATCTGAGGCTTCCAATTCTTCCCCCCCGCGGCCGACATTGACGTTGTCCAATGTTGCTCCTTCTCCCCAAGCCGACTTGACATCCATCGACTGGAGCCCTGATGGTTCTCTAGTTGCGATAGGATCGTACGATTCAGCGCTTCGAATTTACACCTCTGCAGGAAAGGCATATCTCAATGACAACCATCACAAGGTCGGACGAGGGCCACGTTTTCGCAGGGTTATACTGACATCTAAAAGGGTCCTATTTTTGCTGCCAAGTTCTCTCCTTCAGGACAATGGATAACTACTGCGAGCTTGGACAGTACATCATGTGTGTGGGACATTAAAAACAAAAGACTGTATCGACAGTATCGAAACCACGAAGGTAACGTGTTCCCGGATTCGCCAGGAAGGGCTCACCTTATAAAGCGTGTCAGAAGCTTGTTGTCTGGATGTTGACTGGATTGACGATTCTACGTTTGCGAGTGGAGGTAGTGATCGCGTGGTTCACATTGTTTCTTTGAACGGAACTAAACCCATTCAAACCCTCAGGTATGTTGGTGGACAAAACTATCCATTATTGAAGTTGACGCTGGAGTAGGGGTCATGAAGGGGAGTTGAATATGATCAAATGTAACCCATCACGGACACGCCTGGCAACATGCTCGGATGACACGACCGCGCGAATATGGAATATCGAACACCCGCACTCGGAAAAGTCGATAACTACTAGTGTTGTTCTGAAGGGCCACAAACGGTGTCTGACTTCAATCAAATGGTGTTCGAATAACCAGGCAGGGGAACACGAACTGGTAGCAACGTAAGCGTCTTGACCCAGATGGGCATGTCTACGGAACTCATTTCTGCAACAGGGCCTCATTCGATTTCACCGCCCGGTTGTGGGATTCGGTGACGGGGGACTGCTTGAAAGTGTTCACGGATCACACCAAGTATGTGTTTGCCCTGTCATTTAGCCCCGACGGTTCCCTGCTTGTGACTGGCGGCGGGGATGGTTCGTTGAATATGTATGATGTTAAGGTAGGCCAAATTGGTCCCCTCGTAGCATACAGCAGAGCTAACTGTTGGTGGAGACACGAGAACGGACATGGACATGGACGTCCGGAGAGAAGACGGGTGTGTTTGAGATTGACTGGAAGGAATGGGGCGAGCAGAGTCTGATTGCGCTGGCGATGGAGCACAAAGTGGTTGGCGTGGTCGACCCAACAAAGCTGCCTCAAATGTTGTAAAAATAAATTATTATTCATGTGCCGAGAGATGACGTCGACGATCTAATAAATACATGCTAATTATGTAACCTTTCTCAATGGCCACCATGTTGTCCCTTGTCTGCAAGCCAGCCTTGTCCCGCAGTGCCCTCCAAGCTGTTCTCCGCCCAAGGGTGCAGCCGTTCTCTAGCACACGCTTTGGCACCCTTAATGTCGTCCAGAAACGCCCCACTATACTCTCGCCACCTGCTCCGTTCAGACTCTTCCGCACCATAATAACAGATGCCCACACTGTTACACAGACTTCCTCACAAGACGCTTGGAAAAAATTTGCGATCACCGCAGTACGTAGCGATATCGCCTGCCTACGTCTGTTGATTCAAGTGTGTAGGCCGCTGTGGCAGGCACCGTCGTCGTCGCAGAAGGTTTCTTGAACAGAGACACGCGGGATTCATTAACTGCTGCAGAACAGTCCTATTTGCATGATAGTTTCAAGTATACTGGCGGCGGTCTTGTCCTCACGGCACTAGCTGCCCGAAGCATGTTCAGGTCTGGGGTTGCTTTCAGAGTCATGTCGGCTAATCCATGTGTGTATTCCTCATTTGACCCCTCTCGACATCCCTTGGTATAACTGTTTCCTACAGGGCTCGTACTTGGTGTGAGTCTCGTCGGGAGCATTGGCTCGATGATGGGGGTCTATTACACTCCTCCTGAAAGAACGGTGCAGAAGCACCTCTTTTGGCTGGCAAGTCATAGGCATTTGATGACACGCATTTTCTAACTCTCCATAGGGATTTAATGCCTGTCAAGCAGCAACGCTGAGCCCACTCTTTTTCCTTAGTCCAGCCATTTTATCCCGTGCTGCGCTGTATACTTGCGGGGTCGTTGGTTCCCTGTCTTACGTCGGTGCAACTGCAAGGTGTGTCCTTGGTGTTGATCTCTTGACGAGGCGCTCAATATGCTGGACAGGAATGACAAGTATCTTTACATGGGTGGTCCGCTCCTTGCTGGTGTCACTGTTGTTGCACTCTCTTCGTTGGCTCCGATGGCCCTCCCGCTCGGTATCCGTGGGCTAGCTGTCGCCGAGTCGATCTCTCTCTACGGTGGTCTAGCCGTATTTGGCGGATTTGTGCTTTATGAGTGGGCATTTATCCACCCTTCTGCCACACATTTATTCCTAACCTTTTTTAAAAAGTACTCAAAAGATTCTGCAGCATGCACGTATGGCAGAAATGGGTGCCATTCCCAGGGACCCCATGAAAGAGGCGATCGCTTTGGAGCTTGACATGATCAACATTTTGTGCGTGTGATCACAGTCTGTTGAACGCATACTGACTCTGCCCTAGTGTCCGTCTCGTTCAGATCCTTATGATGCGCTCCAACAACAGAAAGTGATTTACAAGATCAAAGGATATGGGATGAATTAGAATGATTCCATTCAGTTGGTCTTTTTGCTTGTTACTTGGTAGTTGTTCCGATGCGATTATAAACCTTTCAATTACTCTACCCGACATTACATAGTATGGCTACGGAATGCCTTTGCCTAAGTCTTGTAGCACATCAACGAAACTTCCGGGATCAACAATCTCCGTACCACCATAAGTGAGACGCTTCCCGGTCTTCATTGCCCATTCTTCGAGATTCCCATACTCAACGTAACTTGCTCCTCCCACGACGAACACCATACCATCTGTGAAGGCCATACGTCGTGCTCTGCCAGTGCCTGATGCACCACCAACCCCGGGTCCACTGCCAGCTCCGGAGACACCCAATCCCTGGGCATGGCGAGGTGCACGGGGATCCAGGAACAGATATTCATCAGTTTCTTGCAAAGACTGATTCGATGCCGCGGATGAATCCATTAGTGCCTCGACGAGTCGTGTCACCGGTAACAGTTTGTTTGCCGGCAGGAAATTCTTTACGCCCGAAATTAAGTTCTCTAAGCCGCCCTCTTTCAGACGGTCTGTGAGCTAGAACAAACGACTCGTCAAATGGCAAGTGAATTTCTTAGCAAAATACAAACCTTGTTTCCAAAAGCCGTAAAATTTCTGAGTAGTTCCCCTTGACCACCAAGCACTGGCGTGGATGTCCCACCGACGGCGGTAGAAACAGTCATACGCGAGATTTCTCTTGTTCGTCGAACATACTCGAATGCTGCTGTATCTGCACCTGCGCTGTTGAGCTCCTTCTCCAGTTCAGCAATATCGTCCTTTGAAATTGCGTTGCCAGGTGAAGAGAGGTAAAACACTAAGACGAGACGGAGCTTGTCCTCAGGGCTGAAAACTCCGTCTGGTCGAGGCGCCCGAAGTGTCTCTAGAATCGATAGCACTGTCTGGTAACTCGGATCGTGAGTTCATGTCATGGACGTTGATCTGAGGATGCTTACTTGCTTATTGACGGCTTCTTCGGTGCTGAAAAGTTCATCGAGACCTCTTTTCTTGATTTGTTCGAGCAGTGCTGTCGCGATATTCATGTGAGTGTCTAGCGTTGCCTTACGAGCAGTGAGTTCGGGGAGCTGGGTGATAGCGGTCTTCAAGTGTGCCGCATTTGACGAAAGGTCACTGTGTGGTGTTAACCGCAGGCCTTAAAACATTTACCACAGTACCAACTCACAGTTGCGAAATATCGTTGACATCACTCACACCTGTTGATCGTGTAATTTCTGCGGCATCTTGCTTATACTTGTTCAGCTCAGCATCGATTTCCTCGGCAACTTGAGGGAACGGGTTGGCGGCATTTTTTGCCCAGAAAAAGTCTTTTGAATCGAAGTCATACGAATGTTTTTGTGGGCTGTTGACAACAACGCGATTGAGCTTCATCTCAAGGCAATCTGACACCAGGGCTTGGTATGTCCAACCATGGGAGACCATGGAAACAAGATCCACATTCCTGTCAAGGATGAGCAACACTCAAGGTGATTGATTAGGACGAGAATCAAAGGACGAGATATGAAAAATCGCACATGGTCTTTGTAGATTGGACAATCCGGAGGAATCTTGTGAGAAGAGCGACGTGGTCGACCCATGGGCGCGTGAAGAGGAAAGCAGCGCATCCCGAATCTTGACGTCGAGCTTCTTTGCCACCATTTCTGCCGCGTTTCCCTTAGGAGCACGGATGACCGGGACATGCCCTATGAGTCTATTAGATTCTACCGAGCACCTGACAACTGCTGGGAGTGCGCACCCGCGGTCACAACGGCACTGAAGATCCCACTGGCAATGCGTTCAATCTCATCCTCGATTTGTTGTTCAGTCGATAAAGGGGAGTTGAGAAGCTTGTACGAGTAGTTCAGTTTGGGTTGAGGTGAACCTGGTTGAGACACTGGAGATGCCAATGGCGATAGTAAGGAGAATAAGGATGGGGACGGTGCGATAAACGATAGATACTGGTCGACAACCTGATGCAGAGAATCGATTAGAGCAAGATCTGGCCGAGCTGTGAGCAGACGGACCTGCGCCACCAACTCTCCTGTACCAGAAGTGGCGACCGAAGCCGCAAGCTCCTCGAGAAGTGCACGAGGAAGTGGTTCGACAAAATTAAGATGGAAAGATTCGTATAGACACTTGTCAAGGTCCTCCGATATTCGGCGTATATTTTCCAGGGTTGGGGCGACAAAGTAAACGGCGGGAACGTCCGGTAAAGGGGGACGCAGGGAGTGCAGCTGACTGTGAAGATGTGAGGACCACGGAGGAAGACGAATGAAACCACGTACACGTGCAGAGTCACGCCAGCATCGCGAAGATCTTGGACACGAAGTACTGTTGCCAGGACGTCTTTCGTTTGCTGGTCCAAGACTAGCACTTTCCAGACCAGGGGGGCAGTGGATGTCGGAGGCTTGAGTGCAGGCTTTGGCTGGGTAGCGGTAGCAGACGGTGCGGCTGCATCTTGGGAGATACCGAGGCTGAGTAACGCGAGTAGAGCGTCCGTCTGAGCCTGTTGCAAGGTTGTTGAGGCGATGGCCTGTAAAATAAGCGGGACGTGTCCGACGGTGGGCTGGGTGACTTACATGTCTGAGGGCAGAGCTGGCCATGCTTATGGACGAACTCAACAAGCGGAGCAGTGTCTTGAACGCCGTCACGTGTCTCGACACCCCAGCGCATCACCTGTTGTTCAGCCCCTTATCCAGCCCTAAAAAGCGTCTCGTCCGTTCCTCATATCCCTTCGTGTAAGCTGACTCGACCCTAAGGCCTAAGGCTGCACGCCAGACGGTAGATATAGTTGCCCCATCGTTGATTCGTTGAACCAGTTTGATTACGCTACTCTCACATTCGCTTTGCGACTTCAAGCTCACATGCAGGGCCGAAATTGCTGATATAGTATGATACGGCACGCTCAGTGATTAAAACAGTGCCCTAGCGCTTACAACTATGCGATGTTGGAAGACGGCCCATCAGTCCGCATCATGTTTCATTACTCAACCATTTCTGGTGAGTCAAACCGGAACTAGGCTTGCTTGACAGTTGGTCTGGAAACTCTGTCCGAGTGCGACACCCCAGTAATCGACTAGATGCATTGTTCTACCCACAGGTGATGCATGATGCAGTGGCTTCGATGTCTGCATCCACGTGTCGACTGAAACACATTTGCTCCACTCGGCCGGTTGTTGACAGTGAGAGAATGGGGTCATCATACCTTCCAATTAGCCGATTGTAGCTTGGGGGTGACATACGAATTACCGATTGGATATCCTTCGCTTGTGAACTTGCATTGCAGTCCCGTTCGTTTCTGGGGCCACGATTTTAGTTACATACATCCTAAGCCTAAAGTAAGTATCGCAATTGCCGGTGAACTAAGTAATGTACGCGGTAACAAAACTAACAGCGACGTCATTATAAATGTGGGGAGGCGTAGTCAAGCGATATTTATTTGGTCAAGTGGAGCTTTGAACATTCGCGCACACACACAAATCACCAACCCACGAGGCACCCTTGAATCGACAGATCTACGGATGCTTAGCTGTTACTGTCGGTGTGCCATGCCCGGATCTGATCAGGACGGAAATGGAGGGTTAATCTACAGCAGTCGCGATGACGGAATGAGCAGCAGCGGTTGCGCGCGCAGGTGGAGCAACGCCAGTGACCCGGCGAATAGTATGGCAGCGTCTGCAACAACATACGTACCCCCATTTAAATTCTCACTCCATTCAGCTCCACAAGCTCCACCAGTCCTAGTCCTCCCCCATTCCCTCTTTCGCATATACCTCCATGCTTTCCAACTCACAGTCCGCCAGTTCAAACGCTCGAAATGATCCCATTGTATCTTACTCCCAGGCACTTCACGATTATACGCTCCACCTCTGGACAGAGTCTCGGAGGATGGCAGAGGAAAAGGCACGATGTAAAGCTGCTCGCAAGGAAGAGGCCACTCGCAGACGAAAGGAGATCGAGACCTCTGATTCTCTCGAAACGTCGAATTCTCACCGGGCACCGATTCTCGTGTCCAACCAATCCTTGGTCGGTATTGTAAACTGAACCTCGTAGTCGTCACCTCGGTTAACATCCAGTTCATCCAGTGAGCGCAGTCCACTCTCCATGTATCTCTGCAAATCAGCAAATTCTTGTATTCCATCATACTATCCGATCCTGGTTGCTCAGTGTAAACGTCTAGTCATTGTCGACCAACCCTTGTGCGTCCACTTTGGCTCATCGTTCGATGCTTTAGGTTAATGCTTGGCTGGAGATCCGATCCCCGTACTAATAGAATCCTGAACTCACCGTCGTTAGCAAGAGTCTTCGCGGCGTCGAATTCGTTGCAAGATGTTGCGAATAAAACTAGAAATGTTCCTTAACTCGATCGAACTGTACTCTTGTCCTTGCTCTTGTCGCTGATGCCCCCGCGTTTGATCGCCCATGAATTTCTAAATATGATAGTCATTTACCTCGCATGGTGATCTTCCTCGATGCAGGGCTCAACCGTGTGACCCGGAGTCCTTCAAAGTCCCCTTTGGACCCAGACAGACCGAAGACTCGGATGAAGACAGTCGTTCACCTAAAAGTTGACCACCGATTACCCTGAAGGTAGCAATCGAGGTCCAGAATCTGACAGACTCTCATATCACCGGTGATCACGGATTAGAATCACTTGGGCCCGACAATCCTCTACATCTGGTCAAATCCACTTTGAGGCCGCAGGGGGCTTAGTAGCATCTTTGAAAACGTGCGTGAGCTGTGACTGTGTGACGAGACGCGTTGTTTACGCGCCTTCCAGGCACTCACTTATATAAAAGCTTCTCAATGTCAACATCTCGCGCACTTCCCGGGTTGTTGGAAGATGTCGCTCACTGGGTGGCTCTCCGCCGTGGTGTTTGCCTCCGCCGCGACGCTTGTAAGCGGGCAACCGTCCGCGTATACCGCTCCTGGCGCTTTCCCCACCTCCTTGTACGCAAAGTACTACAATAATCCTACAGCAACGTCAGAGCAGCCTCAGCCAATCATCGCTGACCCAGTCACTGTGAGCGCTGTCTGCGTGAAGCTGTGCGCACGTTCTAACTCTTTACCATTCTCAGCACAAAGTGTTCCCATATTCTCTCACTGATCCCAGTCACATTCCCCAGGTGACGTCTAGTGATCTTGACAAACCAGTCATCCCTGACCCGCGAGCTAGAATGATACAATGGATCCTCACCCACTCCCTCCCGTGGCTAGCTCCTCGAAGCTCTTGGAACAAGCTGTCGCACAAGTCAAGTCAATATCGGTCAACCCAATCTTCGGCACAAATCAGTGCGCGCGCTGCCAGGCATCATTGGAGGTCGCAAAGTTTCTAGCACTGAGCGCGCCTGATCAAGGTCCAAATTTCGCTGTCGCTTTATGTGAATACTTTAATTACTCGTCAAGTTGTGAAACCAACTATGGTTCCCTCAACTTTGGACCAATTTTCACGCAAGTTCTGTCGTTTGCAGATGCGGGGGGATATGACGGACAGGTGAGTGTCTCATAAATGTAGTCAACAGTTTCATCTCTATATTACTCTCCAGCTTATCTGTGCCCAATTCCTTGGATTTTGCTCCTACCCGGACACCTTGCATTTGAATATCACGGGGTGGTTCGCCAAGCCGAAGCCGAATCCCCTCCCTGCTCCAAAGCAACCCAGCGGCGAGCGCCTCAAAGTGTTACACCTGTCAGACCTCCATATCGATCCTCGTAAGCGATTCTTCCCTTTTTTGATTGGCATCTTTGGTCCCCTCGAGCTTATCGACTCACAGGTTTTGCTAATGGGGCGGAGGCAAACTGTACCAGTGGACTCTGTTGCCGGGAAAATGCTTATAATGAGCACAGCCCGCATACACCATTGCTACCAGCGCCTCGATTCGGCTATTTCTTGTGGTGCGCACCCCACCGTCTTTAACATACACTGAACTACATCTCGGAGCTTTGCAGCGACTCCCCATATTCATTGATAACTGCCGTTCTCGAAGCTATCCCTCCCTTGGCTGGCACGGAGACAACCGGATTTAACTTCACGCTCTACACTGGCGATCTGCTCGCACATGATCCCAACAACCAACAATCGAGGTGAGTCGGGTAGTGGACTTCAACTTTCTTATTCAGCAAGCTGCCAGGGCGTATACCGAGTATTCAGAGGTAGGGTGGCAAGCGATACTATTGTACTGTTCTGAAGCTTTCTAGGTCGTGTTATTCGATCTCCTCAAACGTATGCTTGGGCCGGGTCCGGTATATGCAACTCTTGGCAACCATGACAGTTTCCCAGTCGATATAGCACCCTTCTATTCTTTCGGTGGCGAGTTGGGTCAGCAGTTTGGATGGTGTGCTGGGTTGCATATCATAAGTGTCTTCTACTATACTGACGTGCGTCTAGGTTGTATGATCATGTCACTGCACTGTGGAATTACGAGGGCTGGTTGCCAGAAGATTCAGTCGAGTTCTCACGTGCACACTATGCTGCATACATGGTGAAACGAACTGACGGACTGAGGATCATCAGTTTGAACACAAATTTGTGTACGTCCATACAAATGAGTTGTGCGGTACAGATAACAGCAATACGTACCATTCTTTTTAGGGTATCGGTCAGTGACTTCACCTTTTCGACTATCGTTTTCTGAAACATTCATAGTTCAAACTACTTCAACTATATCAACGCTTCACACCCAGATACCTCTGGCATGATGAGGTTCCTGACTGACGAGTTGCAAGATGCTGAGGATGCAGGCGATCGAGGTGCGTAAACGGTCAGTCAGGATACGGTCCATACTGACAGAAGGGCAGCCTGGATTATCGGTCATGTAGTTAGTGGTTGGGACGGTTCCAATTCTCTATTCAACCCGACAAATCTTTGTACGTGTGCCTTGCGAAGCTCCCAATTTCGACTGAAATTTCTTGCTCCAGTCTATCAAATGTAAACCTTTGTTTATTGAATCCCCGTCGCTCTCTTGATGAGTCCTACAGTGTCGATCGCTTCTCTCCTCACGTCATCGCGAGTCGGTATAATGATCTTCCCGTTAAGTAGGTAGCTAACTCTACTGCAGATATCTTCTGGGGCCATGCCCATGAAGATCAATTATCTGCAAGTCCCTCGGAATTCCTCTCTACTTCCTTTTTGGTTAACTAGACATAGATATTTTATGCGAATAATGCCACAGTAATGAGTACAGACACGGCTCAAACAGTATCCTGGGCATGTTCTTCTTCATCCCCTCGCTTCGACTTCGTTGACCCTCCCTAGACTGGTCCTTCGGTGACTGCTCTGAAAAATATAAACACTGGTTTTCGTGTTTATGAAGTCGACTCTGCTGTATGTTCGTCACGTTTCTGGATGAGTAGATACCGATTCCTGATTATTCGCAGACTTTTGAGGTTCTTGATGCCTACACGTGAGTTACGTCACATACGGTAGTCACAGGAACTGACTAGCATTGTTCCGACAGTTATAAAGCAGCTGTCGACACCTTCAGTGCTTTAGACAACCAGATTCAATATGGACCCACTTTCGATCTGGAATACAGCACCAGGGAAACCTATGGCACAAACATCCCCTGGGGCGCCAACGAGCCACTGAACGCAACTTGGTGGCAGTTTGTGACTGAACGTGAGTCTTGCGACAGACGCCCGACCTCCGATGAAACATTTTCGTTGCAGAGATGGCTATGAACTCCACCTTGGTCGAGGTATGTGGACACCTTGGCGGCGTCCTCACAGAGCATTGTCCCTGACATGAACTAGATCTTCAACACGTATCAGGGCAAGAGCTCTATTCTTACCCCACCGTGTACGGGAAAATGTGTGGATGCCAGAATTTGCTATATCCGCAGTGGATCCGCCAGCATTGCTAAGCAGAACTGCCCGTCGGGATATGGTTCAGTTCAATAGGTGCCTTCGGAATGAGATGTCAGATGTCAGTTCTGTGCTTCCGTTTAAAATGACAAGCTCCAAGCATAAATCAACTGTATATGATTCGGAAGTATATAATATGTCTGGCATTGTTGATACAAAGTTGGAGACAGAATGAGTGCATCAAAGTGTCATGATACTGGTTGCTGGTGCCATGCCCGTGTCAGCTCTAACGTCGCCGCCCACCAGCACCACCGCCCAGCACTACTAGTTTCTTTCCACGTCTACGACTTCCACTCCGCTGTTCAAGTTCATGCCAGGCCGCATCTAGATCCCACTCTTCACCAATCTCTGGGGTTGCGTTGCGGTTAATCGGCTGGGGGCGAGACACAGAAGGTGTGGAATGAAGCGCAGAGGCAAAGCTTCTTGAACCCCATGCACCAGATATTGGCTGAGAGGTTGGAACACGTGATGAAGGCTCCTCCGTTTCGAGGATAGGTGGGGGGGAATCCGTGTAATTAGGGACAGCGCTTTCTTCGCGTGACAAAAGTTTCACTCTTTCCTTCTCCCTCTCCTCTGCGCGCGCCCGGGCCCGGTCGTCTTTCTTTTCTTTCTCCTTCCTTCGTGCTGTCCTCAACTTGAGTGCACCTTCGAAATTCTTCAGACCCTCTAGCCCTACAACTCCCACCAGATCAGCTTCAATAAATACAACGTCCGCACCCTCCGGCATGTGGGCCAAGTATTTGCAGCGTTTGCGCAAGTCGTCATTGACAGTGCCCTCTGCGGCAGATTCGACACGAACAGTGATTTCGTCAGGAAATGAGGCGTATCCGTTGTAATGGGAGAATAAGATCTTGATGTCTAGAGGATGTAGGAAGATAGGCAGGCCGGAAGCTGCCTGATAATAGTAATAGGTCTGTGTCGAAGGAGGGGGAGGGTTCAAATTACGACGCCGGTGATTTCTGTTACTAGTGGACTGGGAGGACCTGATCGGTTGAGTTGCCACGTCTGAGTTCACTGGCAGGAATGAACCAGGCGGTTGGTCATTCGTAAATGACGACAAATGCTGAGTTGCCAAGAATGCATCCGGAGCTTCGTCCAGGCCGGTTGGCTCGACGTCAACACGCCCGCCTCGAGTGGTATTGTGTGCATAGCGACGCCGGAGGTCTTCGCAGTCTCTGCGAGCCCTATCGATAGTCCTGATGAGCTGCGGCGACTCAAGGGCAGCCGCTTTCGCTATTTGATGACGGAGCTTCACTTCCGCAGCATCAATATACACGATACTGAGTTCATCATTCGCAGCCATCATTGAGCGCCGTTCAACGCTCAACATATCTAGATCCTTCGAGAGGTCTGCAATCAGATATTGTGGAGTGGCAAGCATAAACTTTGCGAAGGTATACACGTCAGGGAGGAAATGAAATGGGGTCTGGTGAGGTGGAAGGAGATCCGAAGGCCACGTCTGTGAGCGAGGGAGAGCCAGAGTTGTGATCTGGGGTCGCTGCATAAGACGCATGCGCATGAAAGTACCTGTGCGAGGAGCCGTCTGTAATGAACCATGAAGGGAGTAGGAAGAGGAGCCGCCTGAATGATGATTATCAAAACCCTCGGCTGCCAAAGTTGATCCTTCAAACCATTTGACACTCTTGAGCTGTTTCGCGTTAACGGAGTCGAAGCAAATAGGACATCGAGCCCATTTGAGATCGTCCGATAGGCTCAAGTAATGGAGGATACACGGGAAACAAAATACCTGAGACAGTAGTTCAGTTGGAAGATGAAAAATGAAAAGAACTCTATAGACACTAACATGACCGCATTTCGTCATTCTAGGGACAACAGGCGGGGAAAGGCAGATGGGACAAGTAGTCAAGCTCTCGCCTGGACCGAAAGCCTCACCGCCCGTTGTTGTTGCATAGGCTGACGCTCGTGGGACAACGACTTGTAGTACGTCTTGCCATTGGAAGAAACTTGAGCAGGAAGAGGTTTACAAAACGATAAACCAGAATGGAGAGAACGTACATGTCCGGATCCGCGAAATGGACTGTATAGTCGCCCGTGGGATTCGCAACGAATCGATATTGGGCATTCACAAATCCTGGATGAAGACTAATTTGGCGCTAAGCGGGATGGCCGATAAGGCGGATACTCACTCTCCTTGTTCCAAACACCGTGAGCGGTGGACTTCTTTCCACGCCTAGGCAAGCTCTGCGAGTGAGTTTGTCTCGGAGGCAGAGTGAAATTCAGGAGATGGTTTAGAGACTGAGAGGATGCCATCTTCGAGGGTCGCTTTGGAGTATGATGTTGTCCGGATGGCTCAGAGGCCATCAGGACTGACATAAGAGAGATATCCCGGTTATTGCACTATGCTTGACGTCGCTGGAGACCTTGCTGGGGCCGTTCCCTTGGGACGGGAGACTGGCCGCCGAGTGGTACTGCACCAGTTTGACGAACAAACTCTTACGACTCCCATCAGCGTCACGTGTCTGACACATCCTCCGTAGAATCCATACCATGGCAAAGGGTAAAAATTTAAACCCTGCTGATGCCTACCGTGCGTGAGGCTCCCATCTAGCATTTGATTCGCTGTTCATCCGTTTGCTTTACTCAGGAAAGGCGCAACGCAAGAAGGAACTCAAGAAGGCATGTTTACTCGGAAATCTGAGGTTTGTTCTCTAATGCAGTTTATTGCAGTAGAACAAGACGGAGAGAGCCAAGGTCCGCGACTTTTCTCTAGTCAAGAAGGATACACGAGGCAGGCCGCATCATTCCTTGTCAGTCTACCTACTCACCTATTCGTCGTGTCCCAGATTTGGAGGATGAAATCGAAAAGCTTGACGCGAGCGCCGAACTGTCTGCCGCGGACAAGTCCCGGTTGACGAATCTCAAGAATGAAATTTCAAGGATCATGCAAAAGAAGGAAGAATATGTCAAGGAGCATCCCGAACAGCGCAAGCTTGTATATCGTCCACGCAAACAGGAAAGGAGTGAAGATCAGAAAGAAGCGCCTTCTGTGGAACAGAAAAGAAATCTGTTCAACAAGCATGGTCTTCCCCGGCATCCGGAGCGCAGTATCTACTACGACCCTGTGATGAATCCCTATGGCGTTCCCCCTCCTGGTATGCCCTACATCGAGAGACGTGAGTGTTTAATTGCAAATTGCATCAACCGCGCATAAAATACATTTGCAGCCCCCACCGTGGATGAAGTGGACAGCGGTGAAGACGTCGGAGGTAGGATTCTTGTTCCTGTACATTCTGTTCTAGTGCTCATTCATTTGCAGACTCGGACGAGGATATTGTTATGCCTGATGGCCCGCCACCGGGTACCAGCCAGGAAGACGGCAGCGACGACGACATCCCCATGCCAGAAGGACCTCCGCCCGGTAGTATACCAGGTTCGTGTCGTACACTGGACCTTTGCAGAACAGTGCTGAGGTCATGAATTGATCAGACCTGAATAATCAAGTGCCGCCGAGTCTAGTTCCTCCGGCATTCCCACCTCCACTTCCCCATATACCATT
This sequence comes from Boletus variipes var. fagicola, assembly GCA_038092395.1. Taxonomy (NCBI): domain Eukaryota; kingdom Fungi; phylum Basidiomycota; class Agaricomycetes; order Boletales; family Boletaceae; genus Boletus; species Boletus variipes. Next base: position 10,463 of record JBBPQG010000251.1, on the reverse strand, counting down.
GAGCACGCCATCGCTCATACTTCCGCCACCACCGCCACCGCCACCCCCAGGTTTTGATGGCGGTCTACCGCTGCCACCACCCGGCTTTTTTTCCCGTCGGACTCAATCTGTGATACAAGATCCTCTTTCTTCCATCCCTCACCAAACCTTCCAAGCACATCGTGCCAGTCGATTGCTAGCTGGACACCCTTCCTTGCCCCCAAAGCCCTCCTCTGGTACCCCTGGCACTATTCTTGCAAGTGGGGTACATACTGGTGCCATTATCTCGGCCGAACCAGAATTGCGTGATCTGAAGAGGGAAGCAACAGCATTCGTTCCGGCGTCGCTAAAAAGAAAGAAGGTATCGGGATTGCCCGGTTCCTCAAAGGTCAACGCTGCGCCTTCTGTCAATGTTGGCATGGAAGCAACGCCTCCTCAGGCTCGACCTGACCTCGTTGGTGTACTGAAGAGCCAGCTAGGAACATTCCCCGCTTCTCCGTCGAATAGTCAGGTACCAGATAATGGACTCAAGACACCAGTCGTGAAGGAGAGAGACGATTATCAGAAATTTGTCGATGAAATGAGTGACTTGCTGGGTCCATGATCGCGCAGAGCTTTAGTCGTACCATGTCATGGCCCTCTGTTAGCCAGCAATATAGCCTTTAGTGGTCCCGCGATTTACGATACCATTCAAGTAATTATGCATTAAGCAACTCTTAAAAGAAGTGATTGAGAGGAATGCAGGACGTTTTTTTGCTTCCGTGAGCACACGCCTACGGTATACTAGCGCCAGTCCACCTCTCGGACTTGAAATTTGCTTGCATGAGCGAGACTATCTTGCTTTGCCCGAGACCACTCGCACGATACGGTGGACGTTTCGTCCTCCTGCCTCTCCTCCCAAAAAGGCTGCCATTGAAACCTCTGCCAGCGGAGATTTGGTCAAGAATCTTTACCCTTGCCTTGTCAGCTGATGTGTTGCGGCGGTCGCATGGCAAAGCCACCACAAGTAGACCTTCGTGGTGTGTTTCGTTGATGCTGGTGTGCAAATCCTTCTTCGTAAGTCCTGTCATCCAACCATGTCCATCAAACTCGCGCCCACTGAAGGGCAGATCACGCAAGGGAGACCTCGGGATGCAGCACACACTTGATACATACTCGAATATGTTCTCCCTTTGATCGCCTTTGATGGACGCCTAGTTGACACTCCCACCAGTTTTGCATACTAACACTAGACTCACAGGAAGTGGCCTCTCCGCTTCTGTATTCGAACGTGAAGCCCTATACAGTCAGCGGCCTCGACAAGTTCACTCTGCAACTCCACACTGCAGACCAGCTGTGGGATTCTATTCGCAGAATACCATATTCTACACCTGGAAGATGGGTTCAGACCTTTGATCTATCAGGGATAGCAACCACGCAGGCATTCGCGATTGACTCGCTGCTCACCACGCTATTTCCTCTGATGCCATTCATGGAGAACCTGACACTGCCACCATCCCTTCCGCTGAGTCGCCGTGCTCTTGCTTCTCTCACCAACAGAGACGGTGCTTCTAACCTGAGGATTCTTAACGGTGTTTGTTACATCGCTGCGTTCAGCTCTGCGAATTCCATCGAAGAGGACCCCATCGTTCAGCTACTCCGAAAGTGTCACCAACTTGAGCGTCTGGAAGTTATTGGGAGCGGTATGGAGCCAGCAGATACGGAACTTGACAGTCAAGAAGCAGACGAGATTCCGGCGATGGCTGCGAAGCTGGTTCTTCCCCGTCTCCATACCCTAACGCTGCTATCTCTGCCCTCATCTACTCTCATGCATGCTCTGTTAAACGCTGCTCTTCCTCGTCTAAGGGCTTTATACCTCACCCCATACGACGATGTCCCTTTTCCAAGAGCCCTCACAACACACTTTCTCGATATACACGGTACCTCACTGTCGACGCTCTCGCTGTTCACCCCCAAATCCTGGCCTACGCACTTTCATCCTTCTCCGTGTACTCTATTCCACACTTGTCCCAATCTACGCCATCTCTCGCTCGAATCCCCGTTACCGGCCTTGGTACCTCCCGACGCCGCAGAGTGCGGAGAGGCACTACCACTGCAGATTCTTTCTGTCCCTCGACCGAATCACGATTTCTGGAGGTCCTTAGAGACATTACTCCCGTTGTTACCCTCGCTGAACGTCATACGCATGAGAGACGTAAGGTGGCTGCGGAGGGGGTTGAATCATCATGCTCAAGAAGCCGGTGTGCAGGGTGAGATGCGAGTTTGGAGGCAACGTTTGGCGAAACGAGGCATTTGCCTTGTGGATGGTGATTGGAAAAATATGGCTTGAAGATATATCATGGTTTATCTAACTGGATCTGTGCTCTCGTGTCTGTGTACTCGTTACTAGCCCCTCTCAACTGGTATCATCTCAAATATGTAGATTCAAAACGATATACGTGCAATTCATCTGACCTGCTGTCTTGCTGAAACCTCTGCCGTGTGCCCAATTCTCTCAGCTTTTGGTAGGGCGAGCAAAGCAAATATGAAGATGAAGATGTTCGTGACCAGTCTAAGGTGATGCGGAAACAAAGGGACTCCGTTCTCCCATCAAGAAGATCTCGATTAACCTGGTGATCACCGACTCGCCAAAGCTTACCCCAGCGCCTGTTTCACTAAACGTGAGCTGAAAAAAAGTAGGAAAATAGGTCAGAAAGGACGGCACTGAACACCGATCCGTGGGTTATTGACGACATGGATGAAAAGGGAATCGTCCGCTAGAACGAGAAGAGTTCTGTGGGTATATCTATCCTGATCCTGTACAGTGATCGGACGACCAGATTCACGGACTCTCTCCGGCAAACTGATCCTTGTTGCCTCGCCACGATATGAGGTGAATCTGGTTTCCCGTTTGAAACTAGAACGCGAAGCAGATGGTTACGACTGTGTTGGAAAGGCATGAGCTTCGTGAGAAAGAGCCCAGACATCACCCTCACCGTCAATCAGAGATGGTCACAGGGTGGCCTTGTTAAATGATCCGCAAACGATATCTTACACCCCTTCTGTGCGAGTCGCTCCAGGGCGGGTGAGAAACGAGAGTCGTAGATGACCTCCTGCCAGTCACCGTACAAAATAATACGCTCGAGAGCTGGAAGGAAGGGACTGGAGAGGAACTCGAAATGGCGGTTGAGGTGTCTCCAGTTATCGTTCAGATAACCACACGGGAAAGCGTGGATCCCTACACACTGGATGGAGGATTGCTCAACCAGCTGTAACTCGGTAGAGGGTGGTGCTGTGAAGTTGATAAAGTAGTTGAAGACTTTGACCCCCGAACATCCCCGAAGGAGTGCCGAGATCTGGTCCGTCATATGGAAAGCGATGTAACGTCCAAACTCGACCGTGCAGAGTTGGCTACCGAATTGGAGCCACAATTCTTCCAATCCACTATGGCCTACGGGAGAATCGGCAACGACATGAACGAGAGAAGGGAGCTCCCATTGCCTGATTTGCCACACAAACAAGGCGTTCACCCGCCTTAGACGAAGTGTTGTCAGCGCTGGCAAGCGTATTGGGGAGTGCAGATGCACGGAGGAGGTCATCCAAAACTCGCCGCCGAGAGAGAGGAATTGCAAGCAAGGGGCATTGCGAAGGACGTCTATTAGGGAATTGATGCCCCCTGAACGTGCAGCATTGTTGTAGTACCACCATTCCAGGCGTGTGAGGGAAGACAATGAGACGATCTCTGCAGGGAATTCATATCGCACGGAATAAGGATCGGCCTCGAGGAAGGGGCGGACAAGGGTTGTGAGGGAGGGGCAGCTGCCGAGAATCTCGACGACGTCGTGGGTATCGCCCGGCCGTTCTGTAGCAGTCTGGGTGTAAGGGAGTTCGAGGCGGTGGACGAATCTGCCCAGAGAACGCGGCTGGAACGCCTCGCCATCTATGCGATAGTTGTCTGTCAAAACCGTCTTGAGGTTCCCCGGGTCACGCCTAATGCGCACATCTTCGTAGAGAAAGATGGTGGCAAGGGCCCGCCAGAGACGGCAGACCTGGACGAGTGCATGCTTCGTCTTGAGCGGTTCGTCAAACGTCTCTGATGAGGCACGAAACGGCTCATAGTATGGTGCGGGGTAACCATCTGAAGGGTAAGTTGCCCAGCGAAAAACGACGATCCAAAGTTCGGGAGGTAACTGGCCGGGCATGGAGGCATCACGATCAAGGGAAGCGGAGCGGACAAGGATCTAATCTATCAAGTTGATAGTCCAATCATACCGTGTCATTTACACGATCGATTCAGATATGTGAGGCATTAAATTTAATGCGTGAAAGCAAAAACATGTGGGGCCATGTGGTATCATCTTGACGAGGAGAGATAGATAAGACGTGTAGGAGCGAGGCAAACGGATAATATAGTGCGATATGACAACAACACCAAGAAACGATTCGGTAGTCTCAGCGCCATTAAAGGAACGTCAAGTTCGTAGAGTGCATGACAAGTATCCGTAAGAGGTAGATGGAAGACCAGGATATAGAGAATCCAACCACTATATGATCTGGAGATAATTTGAAGGGGCGACTAGAGGGAGAAGGGTGAATAAATGGGAGTGGGTGAAGGGCACACGACTTACTTCCGACCGTTCCATCAGACTTCTTTGCCTGCCACCACTTGCCTTGCTTGTCGAGGATGTCGAGAATTTCACCCTTGATGAAGGAGATTTCGTTGGGGTCGTCGGGAGAAGCGGTGTCTATGGAATACGTGTGAAAATCACGGCGAAAAACGGAGGAGGACTACGGACATGCGTATAGGGCCTTTGCCTTGTATGTATAAGGTTCCTGATCTTGGACAGGCTCTGGAGAGGAGGTAGAAGCAGATAGTGTATTGCCTGCGCCAATGCCGGCAGCGCCCGGACCAATGAGAGGAGAGCCTACGGCGATGTTTTGGTCGGTATTGGGGATTTGACCTGGTGGGGGTGGTGGAGTGCTGCCAGGAGGTGCGGAGACGAGTGGGCGGGGAACACCGTCGATGCTGCCGCCCCCGACGAAGCTGTTCTGACTCCTTACTGCTGCAGGACCGATTGAACCGGGGACTTTATTGGCAGGGTCGTAAGGGATATCCTGGGAGCCGATGCCTGCACCGGAAGAGTAGTTGGCAGCGTAGCCGTTTGAGGCCATGTTGTGTACGGAAGGGCCACGGGTTCTGCGACGACGGGAGGGAGGGGTCAGACCACCTGTTCCGAGCGAGTTGAAGAAGTGGAGAGCGAGGGAGTCTTCTTCTGAGGTGAAGTAGAGGACCCATAGGATATCGACGATTGCGAGGATGAGCCAGCCTGCGGCCATTGCGTCGAGAGCAGCGCGACCGGAGAAGATGCTCTCGTCTACGCTGAATACTGCGAAGACGATTGCGACTGCGCCGAAAGTTGATATTTGGAAACGATGCATTGCGATGGAGTCGGTTGCGAGGGTGTGTATGACACCGAGGATAAGGAAGAGCTGAAGGAAGATGGCGAACCAGGCCACGCCGACATTTCTGTCTGAGAGAAAAGGGAGGGTGAGCGCGGAAGAGGGGGTAGAGAGAGAGGAAGGGGAATACACTGGGCTGTTGCGATGGCTTGAGATATGAAGGCAATAAACCAAGCGAGCTGTCAGGGCTGTGAGGCGGGGATCGGAGAGGGTGTGGTAGAGAGACGTACCACGGAGATGACTGTAGTGAAGAGGAAGAGATAGTGAGTGAGGATGGGTGTAAAGTCGAGTCCGTCGTTTCCTCGCGGAGGCATCTTTGCTGTGGGTCGTTCCACCTCTCCAACCTCTTTTTTTTTTTCCTGCGTGCTCCCCTCCAGTTCCCACGGTCGTCCCCCCCATCCGTCATGCCCGTCCCCCAGCCCGAGCTCGCTGCCCGTCCGCTCAACGTCACCGACGCTCTCAGCTATCTCGATGCAGTCAAGGTCCAGTTCCAGGACAAGCCCGAGGTGTACAACCACTTTCTCGACATCATGAAGGACTTCAAGAGCGAAGCGTAAGTCTACTCACACCCGCCCCCACCCCCCTCCCGTTTCATATCCTCATCTAGGATCGACACCCCCGGCGTCATCGACCGCGTCTCCATGCTCTTCCACGGAAACCCCTCCCTCATACAGGGCTTCAATACCTTCCTTCCGCCCGGCTACAGGATCGACGTCTCCGCTGACCCACGTGATCCAAATGCCATCCGCGTCACCACACCCTCCGGCACGACCACTCAGTCCACCAACGCCATCGCCCAGAAACCCTCCAGTTATCTCCCATCACGCGCCATCACTCCCTATCAACCCCTCGACACCTTCTCCTTGGGCATTCCCCCCTCCTCCACAACAGCCGCTGCCTCCTTCCTCGGCGGCCTCGGCGCCAGGAATGCCCTCGACAGCAATCCACCCGGCGAATTCAACCACGCAATCCAATACCTCAACAAGATAAAGGCTCGCTACGCCGATGACCCAGATACCTACAAGCAGTTCCTCGAGATACTCCAGACATACCAAAAAGAACAACGTCACATACACGACGTAAGCCTTCCCCATCAACTCCCCCCTTTCTCCCCACACTCCCCATCCAGTCCCAGGTGTACGCCCAGGTTCAGGTCCTCTTCAAGGACGCAGCAGACCTCTTGGCCGAATTCAAGGACTTCTTGCCCGAGGCTTCCATGGCCTTTGCTGCTCCAGGCGGTGTCGCCACCATCCTTCCCCAGCCAGCCCTTGGTCCTGGCCACTCAGCACAGTGGTCCGATATCGACAAGGACAAGATCGGAAAGAAACCCCTCGTCGCGCCACCAAAGAAGAGGCGCAAAGCTCCCGAGAAAGATGTCACACCAGTCCCACCATCTCGTTCAATAGTCAGTCGAGTTCGTGTCCCAGTCCTCAACTTCGCTCTGTAACTCACCTCTCATTCAGGCGAAGAGATCAAAGCATACACACAAACCCGGAGAGCCGGATTCGCCCCATTACTCCTCGTATGCTCTACCTCCCTCGCCACCCCACCCCGCCACACTCCCTCAATCTCATGTCATGCCACCACCTCCACTTCCACACATGGGCATGTTGCCTCACCTCATGAACGTGCCTCATCATGCCCTCCAGACTCCTCCAGACGAACTCTTGTTCTTTGAGCGCGCAAAGCGAACCCTCGAAAGCAGGGATACTTATGAAGAATTCCTCAAGCTCCTTACCCTCTATTCAAAGGACATCATCGATGCCAAAACCCTCGTCGACTTGTCCCAGGTCTTTTTAGGTGATGGCGATTTGCTCGCTCAGTTCAAGGAGGTACTCCGTGTCGATGAGCTTCAGTCCAACGTCGAACATGGCCCTCCAGGCAGCATTCGCACAGGTCCTCCAGAACCATTACCTGCCCTCCCAGCAGACGAAGGAGAGGGTCCGAGTTATCGCAGGCTACCAGAAAGCGTAAGTCCACTGCCAGTTAAGCTTCATGTACAAGTCCCCCCCTCATGTCACATCTAGGAGGTCAATCTAGCCTGTTCTAGCCGCGATGAGCTTTGCCGTTCTGTCTTGAATGATATCTGGGTTTCTCATCCAACGTGGGCATCAGAAGAGGCCGGTTTCATCTCCCACAAGAAGAACTCGTTTGAAGAGGCGCTTCACAAGAGCGAAGAAGAACGTCACGAGTATCACGTTCAGCTCGAGGCGCTTGCCCGCACCATCACGCTTTTCGAACCCCTCAGTACGCGCATCGAAGAGATGACCAACGAGGAGCGCGCGACTTTCCGGCTCAAAGCTGACTTTGGCGGGTCTAACAGAAGCATCTATCATCGCACCCTGAAGAAGGTCTATGGACGTGATGCCGGTCCAGAAGTCATTCAAGCCCTGCAGGATTGTCCCAGCGTCGCAGTGCCAGTCGTGCTCGCTCGCCTGAAGGCCAAGGATGAGGAGTGGCGTCGGATACAACGCGAGTGGAACAAGGCCTGGCGTGACATCGACGCCAAGAACTTTTACAAGTCTCTTGATCACCAAGGGAATCAATTCAAGCAAAACGACAAGAAACACATCACGGCTAAGCATTTTGTGCAACATATCGAAGGCATCAAGGAAGCTCAAGAGTACAAGTTTGCGGAACGAGGTCGACCGTCTTTTGCGGCCGGTTCGGTGGGGCACCAGCCAGAGTTCGACTTTCCTCAGACATCCGTGTTGCACGATTCACTCCGTCTGGTCTATTCCTTTTTAGATCATTCTCAGGCGCAATACAGCCCAGCGGAGAGGCGTGCTATCGAGGGCTTCCTTTGCCAATTTGTGCCTTTGCTTTACATGTTTCCAGCACACGAATTCGACGCCGCGTGCGGTCCCTCTGTCGGCACCCAGGACGATGAGTTGGAGCACGAAGCGTTGAACAACTCACGCAGCGGGAGTAGATCGGCAGGTGGTCCGTCGACCGCAACGGGGGAACTTCGAAAACCATTATTCAGATCATCTCCGGAAAAGTCCCCTGGGAATGAGGTGGTTTCCATGGTGCCAACCTTTCCCCGCTCTCATGGCTCTAGCAACCCCAGATACGGTTCTAGCGACGTCTGGATTCACACTACCCAGGCTTGTACTAGTTCCGATGGCACTCCAAGGCGCAAACCATTTTTTGCCAACACGACCATTTATACCTTGTTGTGTTTACTGCAGGTAGCTGGTCACCCTCCCAGATCATGTCGGTTAACTGATTTCTGTTGTAGTTGATCTATTCCCGGCTGGTCACCTGCAAGGATGAGGGTGCCAAACATGTGACGGAGAATCTCAATCCTATGGATAGCAATCCAATTGCCGTCGAGCTAGGATTAGATGATCCGAATGGCCCCGGTGCTATCCTCAGACAAGCCATGGAAGCGTTGGGAGAGCAGCGACCAGACAGCATACCGGACCTGGTTTACATGTACTTTATTGACGCCTGTGAAAAGCTTTTTGACGGCGAGCTCGAGGTCGGTTTGTTTGAGGAGCACATGCGATGGTTCTTTGGCAAACAGGTAAGTGGCCCGCGGACTGGCGTCTAGAATGGTGCTGAGAACAGTCCCACAGGCCTACTTACTCTTCACATTGGACAAATTGATTGCCGCGTTTATCAAGCAGGTCGGGGGGGTTATACATGCTCACACGATGATGCTAAGCGATGGTGCAGGTTCAAAGCGTGCTGTCAGATAACAAGTCGCAAGAGTTATGGGCGATGCTTCAAGAGGCACGCAGAACTGAAAGGTTGACCAATCAGGATACGATCCGGTATCGTCGAGAGGCTGAACGACATGTGGGACCTGATGAGCATTTATATCGCATAGAATGGGTAAGTGGTCCAAAGTCCGTCCATTTTGGGTGAAGCATATACGTTGCTGGGACAGGATCCGCAATCAAAGAAAATGATGATCCAGCTGCTCGAGGGACACGACCCGAGTGCTGAAGTAGATCGGAGTGCGATGGGGCGATGGCATGAATACGTGGACTCGTACGTATTGCGGCATCCTACTGAATGGATCCCGGAACACAAGGAGGTCGAAGGGAGGAGTGCGGTATTTTTACGCAGGTGGGTAAGTTTCAGGGGGTGATTATTCGCTAAATTGGTGTGGTAAAAATAGGTCGTTGTCCACGGACGATGCGATCGTCGGGTGGAGTGATATGAGGGTTCGGATAAGTCTGCGGACGTACAAGCTTGTGTACGAAGCAGGGAGCGAGGACGTGTTTGCACAGAGACGGAGCAGAGAGGAAGAGAAGGAGGTGCAAGAAAGGGCGCGGCGACGAAACGAGGAGCGGGCACGATGTCGGCTATTAGTGGGCATCGGTGGCAATTAGTTTCGAGATGGATTTATTTTTGGTGCACACGGAATAATATTACTTAAGCTGCTGAGAGGACACCCACGTCGAGTGCTTTTTCCTCTTGCTCATCTCTGTCGACGACGACGACGAGACGGTCGTGTGCGACGGCGAGAAATACCGACCGACAGGGGCAGCGCGCGCTATCTGCTGTCATCGCTCTGTCGCAGTCTGTCGCTTGGCTCGGTGTCCCCCATTAAGCCACGCCGCGTCCTCAAGACTCTCTTGGCACGTCTTCTGTGCCCTCTCTTATGATGATGGCCAAGCCAAAACATGGCAGATTGAACACTCCCCACCCGGCACCAATTTCTGTACCCCGTCCACACCATGCCCGCTTTCCCTCCCCAGCTGTCCTCTCTGCACTGGCTGTCATCGCCGCTGTACCCCCCGTCGTTGCAGGTGCACCCCTCCCTAGCACCCAACCTCCCGACTTCCTTTGCCCATTCATCCAACTCGATAACACTCGCGCGAATACCTCAGCTGCCACGCCGATAGTTTCCCCCAAGTGTGATGTAGTTGCAGACAAATACGTCCAAGACACGGACAGTCTCTGGCGAAAAACGGACGCATGGACATTGTATGGCTCTACAGTGAGTGATCCCAACACCTCACCCATCGCGGCGATTCAGCGTATTTTTCCAGTGTTGCTCTAGTTCGATTGCGACCCCTTCTGCCGGACCA
>JBBPQG010000250.1:0-25673 GCA_038092395.1 Boletus variipes var. fagicola | reverse complement strand
AGAGTGTGAGCGCTAATTCGAAGTGCTTCTCATCAGGGGTAGGCATGGCCTCAAAGGCAATGGGTTCAGGGGGTGGGGGAGATGGACCAGGACCAACCACGGGTAATGGTAATGGTATTGATGTGGGATAGAGCGACGGATCCCCTGCTGTAAGTGCTTCGTCCTTCGCTTGCTCCTCCTCCGCACGTTCAGGGCAAAGGTCAGAAACACCCGGTATTGGTACGTTGCCCTGTCGGACAGGTCAGTCAGTAAACTAGTAGCTAGGCCGCTAAACGCACAGTCAGGGAACTAGACTGCGGTTTCCATTCAGAGGGTCGGTGGGGTAGGCTTTCAAGTACATGACTATCAATGTCCAAGGACATAGCACAAGTAAATGCGAGTTAACACGGGAGAAAGACCTACCCTTTTCGAAGGCATACGGCACCTATGAACATTAAGCGGCCAAACTAAGAGAGCGAAGCCTAGAGTACCTACCGTCTTCCACAATTAGTCGGTAGTTCTTCGATAGCACCTCCTCAAGACGTTTTTCGCGAGAAAAATCTGCAAGTTCGAGTAATCCCTGTCATTTTTCACCGAAGGTAAGGTGTGCGGCGCAGATTACACAGCTGCTGACGAACCATCTGAAGCATCTCAATCCATAAACTATCATGTGTGAGCGCGATCATCGCACGAGGCTCCTGGGAGGCATTAAACTGCGGTTGTATTTGACCCTAAGATCAAACGGACCTTCTTTAGCATATATTGATTGATCGAGTCGCCGGGATGGAAAGTCTATATCAGCGAGTAAAGCAATGACAAACTGCCTTGTATGACACCACTGATAGACGGACCTGGGATACATCCTGCATGCGATCAATTGTCAAGCGCGAACCCGTGTAGATTCGACCGTGATTTTCCGAAGAATCTTGATCCACCGTGTTATCCGTGGCACTCTCAGTGCCAGATGATTGTGTAGAGTCGGATGGTCTACCCCACAGAAGGCTGTTTACATAGGTCCCAAGCCCCCCAAACGTACCCTGTCGAGTCTCGACAGAAATAGTTTTCAAGAATAGCAACTTGTTGACCGTGATTCTGAATCCGCGAATGAAGACTGCTTGATTAGCCGTGCGGCGAACCCTTCCATCGAGAACGCGGTCTGGAATCTCGGACATTGGTCCAACACGCCCCGTGAAACCATGCGCGGCCGACCAGATGTAAGCCGCGGCTGGGTCACTGTTTTGGTGGATTTGTTCGACTTTGAACTTAACAGAACGTCGGTTCTGGAGGCTGGAACCGCTCCGTCCTGCTGCTCCGAGGGACCACGAACGCGTTTTATGAAACCCAGTGATGAGGTAGAGGGAATTGTTGTTGATGAGGCGGCCGGCCCTTTCAGTGGCACATGCGTACCAATTGATCCCATGTTGAATCGCTTCATCTAGGAACGTTTTCTCGTTTACCAAATCACAGCTTTGAGCGCCTTCTGGTAGAATGAGGACTGCACCATCTTCCATGGATAGGCCGAATTCGTACTTCGCCCTTCAACAACTTCGATCTATTTCTGAGTTCTCTGAGTCCCATGGATAAGTGGCATACCTTGACGGCCTTTGATCGCAGCCATGAATCTCCTGGGATATCAGTTCCACAGATTCGCTTGAGATAACGCCATGAACGGATACTGCGCGGGGTTGGGTAGCAAAGTCAGCTTCCGGATCTAGTATAATGGGGGTAAAGTCCTCTCGAACAAGCCTAGGATACGGTTGCTCGCTGTGTGGTAGTGTAATATTGAACAGCACGTCAAAGCTTCCGTCATTGGGCGAGACAATGCCGACATCGCCGATCTTCAATCCCTCTAGCTGATAATTTTCACGGAGCTGGATCTTGAGTTCTGGAGTCCATAATGGATATCCATGAGTTCCAGGTAGACACCTGGTGTACACTTGATGGGGAGCAGAGGACATGTCGCGTTCTAAAGACTAACTCCCTGGCGCCTTAATTAGCACTGGGCACTGCACAAGTCTCCGACTAAGGCGTACACTCAGATTTCCCAGCAACGCAGAAAGGCAAAGAGAAGCGCGCCGGCACGGTCGTAGGATTCGGCGGGATGGGAGTGTCCTAGCTCAGCCCCTGTTGATTCGTTGTTATTCCCGCCACGTTAGTAGTGTCTTTCCCCCCTCGAAAAAGCCATTTCATGTCCGCAGTCTTTGCGTATGTTTGGACACTCCGTTATCTGAATCTCACTGATCATGTCGATTTGTTTTTTCCGCTTTGCGGCGTGTTTCTGCTCTGAGTCACTCTCGCCTTCGTTCTGTCGCCCTTCGTTCTGGTGCGCATATCACATTGCCGATGACTTTCAGTTTATGAACCTTTCGTTGGGCGTTGTTTCAGTGATATTTGTATTTTGGATGTGAAAATGCATCTGATTTCTGCGTCGAGTGACGCGATTACCCGGATTGACGGTGCTCAGGGCCTTCCTGTCTTCCTCAGCAATCTGACAGGATTGATGACGCAGGTGATCCTCTGTCTGTCGCTGTACTTCGTCCGCGAAATGATCTTTATTGTATTTCGAATGAACGTCATGGATTTGGATTACCTGCAGACAGATGTAGGTTGCGTGTCACAGTCATGTACGCTTCACGGTTTTAGTGCTGCAATCACTTATCTACCGGTCACCGGATGTGTTCGTGTTCGTGATACTTCCATCCCTTGTGCGAGACTGTATGAAGATTCGGCTTGTATGGATGTCACGGAGCACGACAAGTGATTGCAATCAAGATAATTGAGCATATTGTATCTCATTTGTTGAATCCAGTGTTTTCCCGTTTGACATTCTATTCCACTTCATCATTGTGTGACATCGTGAGCTGTCGTAGGCCGTTTTTTTGCCGTCGCGGTGGCGATGCGGTCACCGTTTGGTCCAAGAGAACCGCACCGTCACCACTATGCCCCCGTGTCGTAGTGGTCCGACTAGTTAGTCCCTGGCCCGTCGCGAGACCCCAGATAAATGCGAGCTTGTCAGCTAAACCTGTTGCAACTTTGGTCGCATCAGGTGAAAAGCTGTATGACCATGCATGGAGGTCCAGGGTCTTTTTGTGGGTCTGCGTATCCCACACCTGCACCTCCGCATTTCGGTTGCCCGACCCCAATAAACGCCTGAGTCCACACACTATCCATTCGCGATCCGGCGATAGCGCAGCGCAAAGATTTCCCCCCCTTCAGCTCGAATCGCCTGTCCAACTTCGTATCCGTCACCTGCTCTCCAGCGGCGAAGCATCCCATCAACACCGCCGCTTAATACTTGTGTACCACCCTCGACGAAGGAGACAGAGTGTATTGGAGTAGACTGGTAATTTCAAATGGCTTCGAGCCATCTGGGACTAGCGGTCAATCACACTTAGCTCGATAATCATTACTAGCAGTACGTACCTTAATGCTCGTCAACTCCATAGTACCACGGCACATAACGATCAGAAGTAAGATGACGGGAGCACAAGGTCAAGCTGCACAACGTTGACGTTGCATGTATACTCGGTTTGTGATATGATACCACTGTTCTTGGGCCCGTCCCCTTCGCAGGTTCCGTGATACCAGCCTCATCTGAGAAGGCATAGCTCGCAGCGACAGGCTAGAGTTGCGCCCGAATCCTGCACAAGCAGTGATCTGCACCTGCCGACACCTGCACGAGGCAGCGTAAGCTGTGATAAAGATGTAAAACATCACTCAGCTACGTACCTCTGATATGGATCAGCTCAGGTGTAATCACGATCGGGTGCATAGTTATTGCGGCCCTTATGACTAAGCAGAAAAAATACATGGGTCTGTGACTGACGATGCCAAGCATGGCTGCCCGACTCGGAAGGACTCTAGGAACAATTGATCTTTGCTTTTTAGGAACTGCTTCTGCGCAACCGTCTTCCACAAGGAATCACTCTGCGATCGCATTACGTTTGGGTGGGGATGTATGGTTATTCGACTGTGGGGAGGCGACCCAGCATCGGTTGCAGAAAAGCGCAGTAAAGATGGGAAGGATCAGGAAAATATTCATCACCCATACGCATGGTTTGCGTCTGCACTCGTTTAACTGCTGGCGCTGACATTGGACACACAGGAGATCACATCTTTGGTCTACTGCCATTGATGGCATCCATCGCCAACGGGGCTGGGGGTACGACTGAGGACATCGAAGATCCTCGGACACAAAGTCAAGGCGATGTCGAGGCCGAGGTCGGTCCGTCAAAATTGTCGCCATTTTCCAAGCTCACAGGATAGCTAGCCACTGGAGATTTACGGACCACTCGGGACGCGCGCATACGTTCGCAATGGCCTCACATACACGTACACTCTCTTGGGGGCTCCATACGTCGTCCATGAGCTTCGCTTTCCGACTGATCCTCCCGACGGTGATCACACCGAGCTACCCCGTCACACGTCCGAACTGCCAAGTGGTCGTAACATACCCCAAGTAGGCGGTGTCTGGAAGGACATATTCAAGGATGACCTTGTCAGCGTGTCTGCGGCCTCCATTTTGCATTCCGTGCCGTGCGTCGGGTATGTCATCCAGGAAGCCCCTATTCCGGGAAAAATGGAACCACAAAACTACATCCCAAGCATAAAACGGACCAAGACCCCGATGTCGGTCATGAGTCGTTTACAGCAAGGCGAGAGTGTCGAGCTTTCGGATGGTACTGTCCTACATGGCCCTCCTCGTCGTCCGGGCCGGAAGATAGTGATCCTGGGTGATACATATGACCCATCTGCAGTCGCGGATATAGCTTGTTCACCCGATTTACTCGTGCACGAAGCGACAAATGCCCATCTTCCTGACATAGATCCTACAACCAAATCTACCGACACGTTCGAGAGTGTCGAGGCGAGGGCAAAGTCTAGGGGTCATTCAACACCACAGATGGCTGCCGCTTTTGCGACACGAATCGGAGCACGAAGGCTAGCTTTGAACCACTTCTCACCCAGATACCCCGGGAACGACGACGTTAGCGCAGAGGCAAGAACCACAATGGAAGCAATCGCAGATTTAGCGAGGAAACAGTTCACGGGCGAGATTATATGCGCGAGGGATTTAATGACTATAGAGGTAAAATTACCACAGCAGAATGCGAACACTTGATGATGCAACAGAAATACAATACCATCATTCATCCGGAGGATCGGATAAAGCACTGCTTGAATCACTGGCCTCTCCTTCCTCCAACTCTTCTCTGACCTTTTTCTTCGTTTTTATTTGCTTCGGGTCCTCTGCTACCTCTCCCATTTCAATATCGTCGTCTTCAGGTTGATTGAACGGTGTGAGGTTTCTTCCTGAATGTGTCTCCCTTTGTGGTGACAGTGGAGTTCCTGAATGTGAGGCTGCATCTTTGATGGAGGGATTCAGTTTCAAAGACAGCGGAGCGTCGAGCAATTCGATATCCTCCCCGTCCTCTTTCTCAGCGACCTCGCCGGATTCGTTACCCTCTACATGCCTCTCATCATCGACCGGAGACCCTTGCACGCCCTCGTCAGGATCGATAGATTCGGCAACAGGTGTCGGCACTGGAGAGGCCAAACGTGAGACCGTGCTCTCCTTGTCTTTTCCCATTAGGCGGAGGGAGCTAAGGTCCGATACGATATTGTCCAGAGCAAACTTTTGCCCTCTGATGATGCGTTCTTGCGTTTCGTGCTCTGAGAAGATCGTCGCCATGTCGTTTTCTAGTGCTAGAATCGACCTTGATGCGACGCGTCTTAGGATGCCACGATTTGGCGGGAAGAGACCACAGAACACGTACCGCTCCAGTTCCTCGCGACTTGGGAGCGTGTTTATTTTTTCTGTAACCGAGTCGTACTCCATCTTGCGCCTGCGCTCCATCTGCGCGTATTCCAACGCGACCTTGAGTTCGCTAATTTGGTTGCGCAAAAGGTCGTGTTCCTGCTCTGAGGAAGGAAAAGGTGGTATTCCGAAAACATGGGAGCGAGCCAGAACGCTTACCGATTCTCTGTCGTTCTCGTTGGTACTCCTCCACCTGCCTCGACTCAGCCTCGCAAATCATGAGGCTCTTCTTGAGAGCCAACTCGAAGGAGGCAAGTTCGACCAGGAAAGCCTCCCGTGCATCATCGACACTCCCACCATGACCCACTGATAATAATGGGGTGTGGGCCAGAGAGGCGTAACTGTGGAACTTTTTGACGACACGGCGGAGTGACCGTTCGTCGTTGGTGATTCGGGTGTGGATGATGGCATCTAGGGTGGAGAGTTCATTGGGGGTAAGCACGGTAAAAGTCTTATGATGCGTGCCTTCTTCCTCGGTGGACAGAGGCGGGATAGTCGGTGTTGCTTCAAGCTGAGAGGGATTGCTCACGGTCGACATCGAGTACATATGGTCTCAAGTGTATACGGTAAATACGCTCCACCTTCCCACGACTCACTACAATAACATTACTGACAATCGAAACATTGGGACCTAGTTTACACTAGCCAGCGCGAAAATGGTCCTATCAACGAGATCGCCTCAATATTCATCCGACACAAAGGGTGTCACAAGATCATAAATCTCATCGTTTCCTCTGCTGTTTTTATTTGCCCTGTGCCTTCCCATCACGCGCTTGAACATACCCCCAACCCCCTTCTTTGAAGCCACCTCCGGATCAATTGGTGCAACACGCTCAGATTCCGTCTGATAGCAGCTGTCAATGTATTGCGCCAACTTTCGCAATCCGCTCGAGCTATCGTTGGCAGCTCTGCGCGAGTCCTGCACTGCCGATTGCAGGTACATTGCAAGGTTGGGAAAATCGATTGGGAGGTTAGGATATGGGGTTGACGGCGTGGATGGCACAACATAATATTTAACCATAGACGATTCCGGGCCATCGCGGAGCAGAGTCGGAAGCTGCGACAGCGCATAGGAATACGGTAGGACGCTGACATCGCCGTTAGTAAACTTGTACGAGTTGGGCAGGTTAGAAGGGACAGGATAGTCTGTTGTCAGATAAAGCACTGTTCTCCATTCGGACGCAGAGTGATGGATCTTGGCAAGCCCAGTCATGAGCACAACAATTCTCCATTCTACACGTCCTGACACACCTTGACAAACTGAATTACCGTTCGCAGTTTAAGGTCATGCTTGGCGACGCTGATCGCCTCAATGGTTGGCTCTACGCGAGTGGCGCTCAGCCTAGCCATCAACTTGAGCAACTTTCTCCAACCGGGAGCCTGGAAATGGAAAACAGGTGCCTTTCCATAGGGAAGAGTAATCACGTTTGGCATCGCATTTGTCATAGGCAGTAACTCCGTTGAGATAACTGGAAGATTGAAACCCAGAGCTAAACGATAGGTCAGAAGAGGTGCAGATGAACTGTAAGAGTTGAGACGCACAAATACCCTTGAGCATCTCTCGTTCAACGTATCGGTTTGCTGACAATCGGATGGCCGGTCGCGTGGATGGCCCTGGTTCCGTATCTGCCTCTCCTTCAGCTCTTTCGTCCAACGGGTCCAAGTTAGTTGGTGCAGGGGAAAGATCAGGGCTCAGGGACAGATGTGTGGGAGATTTATATCCAGAGGAAGTAGGGACAAGGTCGCTACCCAAGGAATGCCCAGTAGATGTGCCGTTCTCAGACGAAGCCGACGACCAACTTGGTCTTGATATGAAGGATGGCATCTGTAAATGTTCGCTACTGCTCGATAGGGCCAGGGATAAAGACGGCGAAGTAGGGACGCGGTCAGATGTGGGATCGTTTTGCAGATGTGCAAAGGAAGTAGCCGAGGGCGAGATGGGGGCGACAGCTGAATGACTCGGAGAGAGAGCAGGAAGAGGGTTTCGGATTAGGTTAGAAACGACGTTAGCATACAGAGGAGGTGTTGGAGAGGCATCCCGGGCGATGTACGGAGTCTGAACATCGTTAGCCCCTCGGGACGGATCACTTGGGTCGTCATCAGACACGTCTTGGCTTGCGGAGGAATGTGAAGAGGGTAAATCGTCTCTTAGGGAAGACGAGGTCGACGAGGTCGGTGTTATTAAATGTAGCCAACTTTCGCCTTCCGGAGGATGCGCAGAAGCCTTTATCGCTGAAGTGGATGCCCGATCCGTTGATGGTGGTTTAAGGAAGGTTGATGAGGTTGATGATTGCGCATCGAGAGTATATATGCTATCGGACAATAATCGCGATTCTTCTAGGGCTCTTGCGAGTTCCTCCTCTTCCTGAGCAATCAATTCTTGCTCCCGCTTTCGAGCTTCCGACGCGGAGAGTGTGAGCGCTAATTCGAAGTGCTTCTCATCAGGGGTAGGCATGGCCTCAAAGGCAATGGGTTCAGGGGGTGGGGGAGATGGACCAGGACCAACCACGGGTAATGGTATTGATGTGGGATAGAGCGGGATTCTGGAGGCGGGAGCGATAGTTAGTGCTAGCGGTTTGGGAGGGATTGGCGGCAACGGGTTGGTCAGGGGTTTGAGCAGCGCTTGCGGTTTCTGAGGGATAGGGGGGGGAGAATGGGGGGGCGAGGACATATAATCACCATACAATGACGGCCGTCGTGGTGTAAGAGACGGTGAAGTTATCGAGCCATGACTTGTGCGCGGCCGCTGGGCAACACTTTTGTCCCATATCCTTGTTTGCTGGCGGCCGGGTGTGAGACTGGGTGGGATAAATGATCGGTGCGGGATACTGGGCGATGATGGGCCAGAAATACTTGTATGGCGGGGTCTGGGAGGGGGACTGAACTGTGAGTGAGGCACGTCGAGGGATGGAGTGTGATACGGCGGACGAGTATACTGCCAGGCTAAGGAGAGGGTGAGCTATGTTGAAAAGAAAGTGAAAAGGTCGTTCAATACCTGGATGGTTGTAGGATTGCATTGTTTGTTACTCGAGGAGCAGCCTGAGGTGCACCCGAGCCGTCCAGTCTAGCAACCCAGCTGTGAAGCGCTGTCTCAGATGCGGTGAGCACAGCTCGTGAACGATCAAGTATGTACTCTAGTCCTTGATTCGACCTGAACTCGACCCGAAAATAGTGGACGGACAGTGGTGCAATAGTGGGACGAGTGAGAGCAGCGTGACGGCCTCGCGAACCCCCAACGTCGGCGCCCATCTCGCTTGAAACCTGTCCCCTTTGACTTTTCATCTCAGCATCAGCCGTAAGCAAACACGATCCAACCACGCGCTGGCATAAAACAATACTCTAACGTACAGTATGCAAAGGTGAGCAAAGCGCCGAGAAAAAGTTATGCTGATAAGTATGCTTGTGAAAACCTGGAGTCGGGAAGAATGTTGGATGACATGGCGTATTGAGTATATGTTGTACGTGCAGCAGAAAACGAAGTGAAAACCAAGAATGCAAAACAAATGCATGAAAACGTCATGAGACACGAGAAGGAATGAATTTAACAGCAGGGTGCGAAACACCCTGTACAGCGGAGGTTTTGAATCCCAACTTCCGCATCACCGCCAGCAGATCCGCTCTTTGCAGCGGTTTAGAAAGTGAAGCCGCAAACAAGCCATTCTGCTCGTCTCCTGTGCTGTAAGCGCTAACAGCAATAATCGGTGTATTGGTGTTCTTGTTGTTCGTGCTCTTGATGTACTGAGCGGCGCTTTCACCATCCACTAACGAACGAACTTCCCTCAACAGGCGCGACCGCGGTAAAGGGAGGCACTTACCAACGGGCATTTGCAGGTCCATCAGGATACAGTCGAATTCTGTGCAGGCGCTCAGTTTAGATGGTTCCGGGCCGCAGCGACAACTCACTAATGTCCCCCATTGCAACGCCAATCGCTTCCGAGCCATCCGCAACTACGACGCAACGACAGCCAAGACGGATGAGTAGCGTCTCTATTATCTTGGCCGTAATAGGATTATCTTCAGCCAGTAAGCAGGTCACAGCACGATCCGTGGGATCTGGCCCCTTGCGCAAGTCCACAGAATGAACCGACGAGGGAGGCGTTGTCTCGAACTGACTTAGACTTTGCCCTGCTGAGCCAGGCCAGTTGTCAGAGCCTGATCCATCGCCCGCGCTACTCGAAATAGACGCGGTTCGCAATCGACTCGGCATCGTATTCCTGCGCTCGACGCCATCAAGGTGGTTCAGTTTGAACCTCTCGATAGCGCCAAGCTCCGAAGGTTTGCGGGTATGATTGCCAGAAGTACTACCAGGTGTGGACGGCGGTATGCTTGCTCTTGACGGCGAGGAAGCGATCGATGACGTCGACGTCGACGGAGAAGGAGGGCCTTGAGAGATGGTCTTTTGGTCTATGCTCGTCACAACACTCGGAGGCTTTTTATGGCGCTGTGATAGACTACGCTTTCGAGTGATGCTCGCTGCGTCGGAAAAGGTATGAGCAATGGGAGCTAGCTGATCGGTCTTGAGCTTGCGAATCACATCATCGTTTGCCTGCTTCAAGACCGGCAAGTTCTTAAAACTGAAAGATCCAAAGTCATCGCTGGCTGGAGAGGGTGCCGAGTCCCGGTGGCTTGGTAAGGAGATACTGTTTGGGTGGACGGTGGTCGAGTTGATGGCTGGGCTGTCAGCGTTCGTGATGGCAATGTCATCATCATGGAACAACTGCGGTATCGCTCCTCGGGGATCGAAATAATCCGTCGATTCCGGGTCCGAAATTTGCGGTATGAAAGCAGCTTCTTTCGAAGTTACTTTATCCCATTCAATCCCTTCAAAAAGGGGGTGATTTTTAACTTCATCGGCACCGATAGCACCCAATCGTGTAGCAGGGTTGGTGTCCAAAAGTCTTTGCATGAAATCCTTGATCTCGTCCGAGAAATCCACCCAGTCCTCGTGCCAATTGATCTGTCCTGAGAGTATATTTTCGAATACCCTTTCCGGAGTCTCGGCATGGAACGGTGGGATCCCATATAAGAATTCGTATGTGATGACCCCGAGAGCCCACTAAACGACAGTGAGTAGCTGTACGTCTTCAAGTGGAACGTGAGAGTCCGTACCCAATCAACCGCAGCATCGTCACCGCGAAGACCTAGTATTATTTCTGGTGCTAGATAGTCCGGTGTACCAACGAACTTTTGTTCACCAGAAGGAGTGTTGCCGCCCCAATGCGAACGTAGGTCTGTGGTGAGTTCCGTGGCGAACGATTGTAAAGGACTATCTGCAGCCCTGCTCCGCCTCGAATAAAAGTTCGACACCAACTCGGAACCGCTGCCAGACTCGCTCATGTCGTCGGGGAACTGAAGTAACGACGTTCCATTCCGGGATACAGAATGCGCTCCTTGGCTAAAATATGAACCTCCGTCGGGCGGCAACATCGGAGAAGCAAGGAAACCTGAATCCAGAGAAGGGGGCCGAGACCGAGAGTCGTACCTTGTGCGATGACGAAGTCCCATTCCCATAGGCCCTTCTCGTGTCTGGCGACCTAAGAGACCAATCCTGCTCAGTCCGAAATCGGTGAGTTTCAAGTGCCCGTGCTGGTCAATGAGTAAGTTGTCCGGCTTCAGGTCCCTTGTTTGGCAATACTGTTAAACTGGCTGAAACTCGCAACAGGTATGCTCTTACCGATGAACAACGCCGCGCTCATGGAGATACTCGAGACCCAGCACCACTTCAGCAATGTATTGACGTGTCCATTCTTCCGGAAGCGAGCCCAGTGACTTGATGAGAGCAGCACAGTCACCACCGTTCAGGTATTCCATAACGAGGTAGAGATTCTCCTTGCTTTGGAAAGTGAAGTACAACTTCGCTACAAATGGCGACTCTGCCTGCTTCATGAGGATCATCCGCTCTGCCTTAACATTGGTAATTTGATTCTTGGCGATCATGTCAGCTTTCTTGAGAACCTTGATCGCATAATAATCGCCTGTAGCCTTCTTCTTGGCGAGGAAGACTGAACCAAATGCACCCTTGCTTATCGGCTTGATGATGTCAAAATCTTTAATGGAAGTGGGCGTAGCGCGGGATAATGGTACCGCAGACGGCTGGCGGGGCGATAGCGGCGCACTGGAAGATGTCGGACTGAATATTGGGTTGACAGTGGAATGTCGTCGATGGCCACGGCGAGTGGTAATGGGGGCATCGCGAGGAAGAATACTAGGTGACAGGGGTGGCGTGACTAGAAGTCGAGGCTCCAAGAGGTTGTTGGTGGATCGACGGGCCCTGAGAGTGCCGTTCTCGGCAGGAACTTCATTGAGATCCATGTAGGGTGGGTGGTCGTCCGCACATGCAGAAGCAGTAATCGGGGCCGCCAGAGCCAGAGGAGACGATATAGATGATGGTGTCGAGGATCTGGTAGGCATCTTGTTCATCATTTGCCAAGTCGGTGGAATTGAGGTAGGAATAGGCATGGAAACTTGTTGCCGGCTCTCGATTGGCACACTGGGAACTGGGGACGACGGCGCAACAGGCGTAGGATCAGATGATACTACATCCTCGACGGAACTGGTGGAAGTGTTCTCCAAAGTAGCTGAAGGTAGTTTGGTTTCCTCTGTTGTCTCAGGTGTCGCACCATCGATTGGCTCAAGATCGTTTTCGTCACCACTGTCCTCTTCATAGTCGACGATCGCC
This sequence comes from Boletus variipes var. fagicola, assembly GCA_038092395.1. Taxonomy (NCBI): domain Eukaryota; kingdom Fungi; phylum Basidiomycota; class Agaricomycetes; order Boletales; family Boletaceae; genus Boletus; species Boletus variipes. The sequence goes on along the minus strand of JBBPQG010000250.1, from coordinate 13,197 downwards.
AGAATCTCTTTCACTCTTTCCTCCCATTCGTGCCATATTTTCTCCGAGTATCGAATTGTATTCTGCATGCGGACAACGTTGTCCACCTTTTGTCGCATCACGCGTTCGGCATCCTCGGCTAGCTGGGTCAAAGCGGCATCCTCTATGGTAGGTTTACACCAATTTCGCACTTGGGACATCTTCCGCTCCGAGGTCGGGGAGAGTAGCCTTTGTCGCTCAATAGGTTCATTTGACTCTTCCTCTTTGAGCGAGGGAATGGTAACGTCGAGCGCAACCTGCAAGACATCATCCAACTGCTCCAACAGCCGACGCTGCATCTTCTTCACGCTAACACGCTGCATTTTGTTCGTCCGAAAGAGCTGGAGAGGGTTCGACATGCTGGGAGATGTAGATGGAGTGAAGATGGGTACTCCACGGTATTCAGGAGTCAACGCCGGGGAGGAGGTGTCCAAGGCGAGCAAAAGTTCTTTGATAGTGTTCCTCAGCTCACCAATGGATTCGTTGCATTCGCCAATTTCTGCCTCGAGATGGTGCACCTCCGCACAAGTTTCGCTATGCTTCTCGAAGTACCACTGGGGGATGTGGCACTCACAGATGCGGCAAAGAATGGGTTCGGTTGATATGGGTTGCGCGAACGGAAAGGGTGTCACAGGCTCATCAGCCATACGATCCGCTGTATGCGCTTCCTCTGGTAGGGACTCTTGACCAATTTCTCCGGATTCCAGGATAATGGAAGGAGACGGATACTCGTACCGCGGAGGAGCGATGGGTTTGACAACCCACATCGTATGAGAGGGTTGCGCATCCTCGCGGTCAATCACGAGCATACCTTTACCCTCCATCTGTTGGTAAAGGACACCGTTCGCGGAAGGTTCTTGAGGGCTGTCAGGTTGAATTTGCAAACGGAACCTGACTTCGACAGTGTGGGAATCATCCTGCTGAAGACGCTGAGTCGCTTCCTTGAAAACAGTCCAATCCGACGGCGCAAGCAAGTGCGATATTCGTGTCCCCGAAAGTTCTGATGGTTCAGTTCTGACAACAACATCAAGCGTCAAACAGTTGTTTCGAGGTGGGAGACAGAGATCTTACCCAACCACGACTCTCCATGCATGATTTACCCAGATAAAGTGATCGCCGTCCAAGCTGAGCTCCATGATGATATTCTGATTCTGAGCGGTTTCGGCTTGAAGACGGAGGCGCTCGGTTGCGAGAACTCGAGCCGATTCGTTGGGCTCTGGCAATTTGTTGGGCGAACGAGCCGAGGGATCTGGGGAGGTCGATTTCCGCATGAGCTCCTTTGGGTGCTCATCTCTCGAACGTCTACCCTGACTGGCCACCCGAGTCATTCGTAAACGGTGCTCATCTTCGAGAGACATGCGCAACGACCCTTCTTCCCTATGTGCGCGAGTGGTCGGCGTCGGCGCGGGGGCCTGTTCTTCCGATGGTTTGAGAACGAACATGAGAGGTTCATCTTGTTCATCCTCGTTGTTGTCGTCGAAATTCCAAAACTGCTTCTCTGCCTCCCACCACTCCACGACGCGACTGAGGCTAGCGACGGCAAGTAAGACCTGCACGTACCAGTTTCGGCCGTGCCAATCTGGATGCTCGTCCCAAGCTTTTCCGATGTACTGAACGCGCTGGACGAGGGACTCGCAAACCTTTGGCTGGGCTGTGAGCTGGACGGCAGACATTTCTGTGACATCGGTAGCAACGCCTATGAGGTCGTAAAGCGCAGTCATGATAGGATCAACTGGGTCATCGACGAGTATGCGGGAAGAACGGCGATTGACGGTGGAGACTGGAAATACATCGGAAAAACTACCATGCGTTGCGGCAGGGGGGAGGGGGGATCTGGATCTGGAGGTGGAACGTGAACTCTGGCCGGATCTAACGGGACGTATGGGGATGTGGACTGTGCGCGAAAGCCTGCGGGAAGGAAGGCTTTGGGATGGCCAAGTGGGGGGAGGGATGGCGTTGGACTGCCTACGGGGGCTGGTTGTGTCTGAGAGAGATGTAGTAGGGACGACGGGACTGGGGACGGAGCTGGAGGAAGGAGTGGGAGCAGACCTTTCCCAGGGATTGGTGTTTTGTCTGCGTAAAGAAGGGCTGAAGGAAGAAGAAGTGGATACTGGAAGAAGACCCGGGGACGAGGTACGATGAGTCAGAGAAGGAAGGGAACAAGTGCCATTCTCTGGAGACGCACGCTGACGACTATGACGGCCCTCTGGTTCTGCCTCGTAGCCACTGTCGGAGTAATCGTCTGCCTGAGAGGCGGGACGGGGCTGGTAGAGGAGGGGGTCGTGGAGAGAGTCATTGTCGCCGTACTGGGAGTCGCGGTCAAGGTCACGATCACGATAGGAGTCGCGATCCACGTCGCGGTCCTGGTCACCATCACGGAGCCTCTCCTCGAAGAAGGCGGTGATATTGTTGATTACTCTGCGGAGCTCCTTGTCGCAGTCTGCCTTGGCTGTCTTGAGACGACGGGTGACATGTCTACGGACAAAGGGCATGGATACGGAGTGTGAGCCTGAGGAGGAGGAGGAGGCGGGGGTGAGGAGGTTGGCATCGGGGGTCAAGACGAGGGGACTTGGGGCTTGACGACGGGGAACGTCGGCCATGGAGAGAGCAAAGGGGTGGACGAATCAGAACGGTGAGAAAAGGACGACGACAGACAACATCAGGCGACGCGGTGACCAGTGAATGCAGAGCGGGCGCAGGTCATGTTAAGTAAAAGCTGCTAGTCTCAATCATCGCCGCCACGGTCATTGCCGACACTGTCCGGGGTCCTCACAATTCCCCCCACCTCAATTATTATGTAATCGCAGTCTTTGATCATCCATGCTCGTCCTCGACATCGCCGCCCGCGCACTCGCACGGACCCGCTCGCGTCTCCCCCCCCTCCGCTTCTCCTCCACCCTCAGAGGTGACCAGCAACACCTCCACGACATCCTAGACCAGGCAGAAGATGCCCGCAGTAGTGTGTATCCCTTGTCCTCTTGTGTCCCCCTCCTCACAACTCTCAGGCCCTGTCGAGACCACCCCATGGCAAGCAACCGGTCTCCGCAGAAAATTCGCTTCCGGCATGGTACGCCACCGTACTCCCCTCTTCACGCACACCTAACACCCCCCCAAAGTTCATTCGCCCCCACTACTGGACGTACCAGCACCGTTTTCAGCCAAAGACCATCAGAACCGCACCGCCCCTCGTAGCACCCGGCCGGAAAGAGGCATATCAACATGACGTTCTCCGCGAGCTGGGAATAGACCCTCTCTGGGAGACAAGCAACTCGACCCTGCTTGCCACGTTCGTCTCCGACCTGGGTAAAATCAGACCTCGCACATACACACGCCTCACAACAAAGACCCAGCGCAGGCTAGGCAAGGCCATCCGCCGTGCCAAGATGATGGGCGTCATCCCTTTGTTTTATAATCCCCGAATGATGCCTAAGCCAGGCCAACTAAAATAGTTGTTGGTCACCTGCATTGTCCTAATACGAGTCCAAAATCAATACTGGGCGTCCCTGGTCGTGTTACCCGCACGTCAGGGATTAGACACTCCCATGCTTGTTCCCGTCGTAACCAAGGTCATGATCCTGAACTGGTCACGCGTGTGATACGCTGCACTACACATCCTATAGTTCTGCCAGAAGCATCGTGCCCAAATTCTGCACAACTTGATCGCCGATTGCCTTCTCCACCGTTTCTTCTAAATGCCGCTTAGGATCTTGTTTCCCCACATGGCGTGTCTTCAGCTTCTCTGCAGATAACGTGGACTCTTCTTGCACAGATTTGTTGTACCCCTCCGATAGCGTAAGCATTTTCTGCGGCGCACACAATTCATATCAGGTGTCACACGAACTTTGATCGGAGCTAACCTTGATTGCACCTTCATTACTCTCCTTGTGAGAATTGAAATCCTTAAGCTTCAGACCCTCGGTCCAGTTCCGCTTATGTAAATTCATCAGCATGGCTTGCTCTAGCTCGGTCTTGCGGTAATTGACAGCGATAGAGTAATAGTGGCGGTTCAATCCGTGAACGAGTGCCTGGATCGATGGCTTGTTGATGTGACCAATGTTGGACGTTGTTTGTCGCGGTTCCCGACCGGCAAGCACGGTCTGCGGGTTGATGAGACGGAAGGCATCAATGACTACCTTGCCCTTGACAGACTGGATAGGATCAATGACCACCGCAACGCAGCGATTCTGCATTTGCTCAAATGACTAAGGCGCAAAGTGAGATCGTGTAAGGCTCATCGATGGCAATCTTACTTGTTGTGTGTTGATGTCGACACTCGATAGCCAGCACCCAAACCCTGGATGTGAATGGTACCACCCGACAACCATCTCGGGTCTAACACACATAAATTTAATAAACGCCAAATCAGGTATGCAGTGGGGACTGCTCACCGGCCTGTCTGCTTCAGCATATCAACCATCTTTGTTTGAAATACGTGGTCTACAGATTCGACGGTGACTGTCGTGCCTGACTGGGGCATGGCGAAGACATCAATAACTTGCACGGTGTACTCGTCGACGAATTCTCCGAGCATGAGGCCCATGACCTCCATGGGAACACCGGCACGTCCATGCTTCAGCATCTTCACGGAATGAGCTTTTGATACATGAATGAACTAGTCACAGCGCACCTTCAGGAGTGCTAGTGACGAGATATGAATGACTTCTCCACTGCAGTCTATGAGTGCAATGCATCAGAAGGGTGGAAGTGACCCACTTGTCCGGAACGGTAGTGTCGACAGGGACACGCATGTTGGCCCTGATCTGATTTCCGATGAGGCTTCCCAAGTCGTCCATGGTCGTTTGCGCGCAAGTACAGCTGACGCGTCAAGTTTCTGGTTGTGCCTTGTTAGGCAAGGCCTTGTAAATCAAACACATGCAAACACTCTCCTCGCAGACTATGCCCACCAGCGAGCTCTCAGATGCTCTCAATCCGTATTATGCCCAGCCACGACCCAGGCCAGCGCATGCCTCGGGACAACAACGACCGCCGCCTGTACCACAATTGGTTGCACCGCAACACCCGCATCGCAGTGAACTTGAACTGGCCATCTCTGTACCACCCAGACCACCTGCTACACCCCCTACCCCACCCATGTGAGCAACCAGCACATGTATCTCCTGCACCCCTCACTCAGTGCACCAGCAGCAACCACAGTCCTGTGCGTTCCACCATCCCACACGGTGGTGGAATCCACGCTGTTCAAGAGCTCTTGCGCTTCCTGGCGTCAACGAGGGAAGCACAAGAAATAGAGCACAAACGGAGGGTCGCCTGGGAGCAAGAGCAAGAAGCGAAATACAAATTTCGTCAGGCGGAAATGGAACGACGTATGCTTGAGATGCAGCAAGAGATCACTGCACTGAAGGCGCGTGTGGCTTTCAGTAGTCCCGCATCCTCGTTATCGGTTGGGACTTCTGTGAATGTTAACAGTAATTCTGTTGTGTCACAACATTCGCTGCTGGAATATTCTTCGCTCATTTCCCTGCCGCAGCAGCCGACTCCTAGTACCTCACCCAGTCTATCGCATCCCTCTACTCCCATGGCATTTCCCTCTTCAGCGACGGGTCAACCTGTAGCCGGACCGTCGACAGAAGCTGCCCATGATTCGTCGGAGGCATCGTTACTGCCAGCTGCACGGTTTGTCCATGTAAACCCTCCATCAGCTCTTCGAAACGTCAGTGGAGCAGGACCAGACAGCGAGGAAGAGCCGAATGTTGATGACGACTCTCCACCCAGTCAGTACCGTGTGCGCAGGAAAAATCACCATGACACACGTTGTATTACCATTCAGGTAATTGCAAGCTGGTTTTAGTCGACCAGGTTGTCGTGGCTCACATTGTGCATGCGCGTTGTCAAGCATGCTATGCGTAATCATATATTGCGCGTTATGATGCTTGAAACGGACAGAGACTTGCCAGACAGTCACGCAGAGGGCACCCCCCTGGGACCTGACGAGCCTGTTGGATTTGTCTGGGAGAAGACGCCGAAGCAGTCTGTGCATAACGGACGGATGAAGGAACGAGTTCTCAAAGACCTGAAGGCGAACCGGAAATTGTACAAGCACGTCCCAGACAAGGACTTTGGGAAGAAGACACTGGATTCGGTATTTGATCAAGCGTTTGTAACGCTTCGGCAAAAATTCAAAGCGCAGAGGGACGATTCTGCGGCACGAGTGCACAAACAACGCGAAGAGCTCAAGGCGCAGCGTGCGCGGCGACTGAGTCGACGCAAAGTGGTATATTTTGGTCAGGGTGGGCATATTGTTTTCACGCTGACAGATTGTTTCTTCAAGAAACTTGGTAATCGTTCGGATGCACGAAACAAAATGGGAGTGTTTGAGCATGTTACGTTTGATGGTGCGCTGCAAATAGAGTGTATGTCGTCGGAGGAGTCGGAGGTGGAAGAAGACACTGCGACGGGGACACGAACGACAATCTTTCGAATACGGGGGTTTCCATGGCGCAGTCTGCGCTTGCAACGGTTTTTCGATGTACTAGACGAAGAAGACAAGGTAGAGAATGCACAGCGACCCCGACGAGGGGTGGGTCGGAGGGAGCGGTTTTCGGGACCGCCCAAGGAGGGGGTCATGGTGCCACCCAGGGGTGTTGCTAGCTGGATGATCAGCAAGGGATGGGTGCGTGTGATGGCTGCGTCGCACGGGGAGGTTGTTAGGATGCTCCGGGAGGTTGTTGTGGACCCTGTTGGGTTTGACTGGACGCAGTTTGAGGTGCTCGGGGAGGAGAGCGAGTAGAATATTCCCACGATGTAAGGCTACTTACCTCTGTTGTCATTTCCGCTCGTCGTTCCGCAATGCACATCTTCACTCCCAATCACGTGGCGCTGGTCGCAGCCTGCTACCCGCCCTGGTCGTCCGCTGCACCAGAGTATCGTCCGAACCCGCAAGAACTCTCCCGTCTCACTTACTATGCAACTAACCGTCCAGGAAAGATTCACAAACTCGGCGCAGAACTCGAAAAGCACACCAGGTCAGAATGCACAAAGACCACCGCAGGAAACACTCGCGCACGAGCGTGAGCATTCATCTCTCCCCCTCCGTCCTCGCTCACCCCTCGTCTAGCTCTCTCCTTATCACCCTCGCCATCCTCCGCGCGCTCGCCATCGAGTGTCGCCGCGACATTTCCCTCCTTTCACCCTCCCTCCTTGTCTGTCTTAAAATAACTATGGAGCTCGTCTCTTCCGACTTGGAGATCTCCGCTCGTGCAGCAAGCGTTGTGCGTATCTCTTCATCGTCGCGCCACCCTCCCTGACTGTTCGTAGTTGACTGCATGGTGTACCTATACCGATGGTCACGCGATTGGCGTGGATGCCGGCATGACCCAGAACTACCTCGTTGTGCTAGGTCACTTTGCAAAACAGTCCATCGCTGAGATAAAATCCGTCGATTACGAGCTAAGAAATAGGTACATTTCGTCCGCATATATCCACTTCCCACTCCAATTCGGTATCTAGGACTCGTGTGGTCGGCCTAGCTGCAATCACCGGCGTAGTCAACTCGGAAGCTTTATATTTATCCTCCACCCAGTTCAAGTCTCAGGTATCCCGGATTATCCGCGCTCTCCTGTTTCACGTCTTACAGTCAGAAGTAAAGTCTCTCGACGAATGGTACGTCCATGGGCCACATGCCTGGCACCCGTACAGCTTACCCTTTCACACCTTCAGCACCTCAGCCATCAAGGACAATACACCATCAGTCTACATGGAAGAATTTCGTACCCGACCCCCAGATCAAAGGAGAGCCGCGTCTATTCATGTTCATGTTGACGGCCAACCTGGCCCTTCGTCTGCAGACGTCCTGCTAGCCTCCCTTCGTGCCATTTCCCTCCTCTTGCAGCACTCGAACTCTGCGCAGATTGCTCTCATATTACAGTCGGCGTTTGAGACCATGGATGATCTGCATCTCTGGGACAAAGTCGACCAATCCTGCTGGTTTGCTCGCAAAGCGTGCGCATGGACACAGTATCAATATCGATATGCAGTTCCATCCCAGCTAGTCGAGCGACTCCTCGAGACACAGGATACACTGGTCTCCACTCATCAACAGAGAACACTCACAAGGATGCTCACCACAGTCTTCACCTCCCCAATCTCTTTGATTAACCTCTCAACCTCAGACATCGTATCCAACCTCGTTACGTTGGTACTCCGCAGAGTTTCAGTCAACACCGACGACGACTTGCTTCCTTTGCTGGTAGAAAGCATCGGCTCCCTCGGCACTCATGTTTACTACTCTGATCAGATCCAGGATCTGGCTAGCGAACTCATCAGTCGTCTTGTCGCGGTCCAAGTTCATGGCTCTCCGTCCCTAGAGAGGGATGACTACAACAAACGGCGATCACAAGCGATCAGATGCTTGTTGGCTGGGCTTTCCGGTCTCTTACTAGCTGCAGATGCAGCGAGGAAGGATGACCATGAGAAAACCATGATGTCTCCTCAGTCTTCACTCATACTGAGCGGTACCTCGTCACCAAGGTCCCAGGTTCCACAGCGGAAGAGAGTCTCTGGAGAGATATGGTATGAAACACTGAATCTTCTGTGTGATGGCGATTACGCAGTGAGAAGTTATTACGCTCATACGTTGGTCACATACTTGCGCCAAGAACTTACGAAACCCGGCAACTCTGGCAGCATCAAGCGCTCAAGGCAAACGACGGAAGAAAGCTCCCCTATCCAGGTGAACAATATCAGCCTACTAGTCTTTGGTGATCCTGGCATGCGGTCATTGCACGCTACCCATGCTTATTTATTCATGCTGGCTACCTCGTCTTCGCTTGGCTTTGTCGCCGACCTTTCTCCGTCCCCAGCTTATTCGTTAAACGGTGACTTCGTATCCATCGCAGTCTCTTCCACAGCCCCGAGCTCTGACCCGCCTGGGCATGGTGCGGAAATCGTAGAGACACAACCATCCCGACCTTCTTCCTCCCGCCGTTCTGCAGGTACCATCACGCGGTCACGGAAAGTTTCCAACGCCCTGAAATTATTGGAATGTACTCCTCAGAAAGTCACATCCTCCAGCCTCGCCTCCTTATCGGACCATGCGCTCATTCTCCATGTTCTTACTGCCATCCATGAAGAGCTTCCAGTCCGTGGCCTGTTAACGGGAATCCCTATGCTCCTTTCACTAGACGCTGCTTCCAAGATAGAGGACGAGTCGGATCTTTCCGTTCGACAACGAGCTGGGGCGTTGCAAGAGGTTATTAACCGCGTGTGGCTTGTTATCGGCCAGGTGTGGGAGTGTGGTGAGCTCATAGAACTCGCCGAAAGAGTAAGGATGGCGCAATAGCTCTTCTGTTTTAGTGCTAATGCATCACGTCTCTTTTAGGCACTCTCTTCATCACATGGTCATGCAATCCTTCCCCAAGTGGCAGAATTCACTCCTGGTGTTCTCCGCCCACCAGAGCAGCAGGTTATGTTCCCTCCGGTTATGGAATCAGAGATAGTGGCTGAATGGTCACATGTGAACGCTGAAGAAGCAGTTTCGTTGATCGTTTCCTCCAGAAATGTTCAGGAGGCGACGGGCATGGATCGGCAGGGCCTGCTGCGCAGGTTGACTGCTCAATGGTCTGCAGAAGCTGCCCTTAAGGATTGTGAGCTTTAAAAAATACCCCTCCCACGGATGTATCAATCTGACTAATTCCACATTAGCCCTCGAGCGACCTAGTACTCACCGGCCCCTGACGGAGAATGGATCCCCATTACTTAAGCTATCACCTGCACTGATGGCCATTGAGAATCTATCCCTTCAGAGCCTGACTAGATCTGTGCGTGGCGTTGGCGTCACCGACCTAAGGGAAGCCCTAGAAGGTCGAGCAGGAGCTTCTAACCCGACCCTCGCTCACCCCCCCTCTGTGTCAACTCTTGATCACGCGCTATCATTTGATATTCACACACCCCGTCTGGCTCCAACCAAACCGAAACCTAGATTCAAGAAGCGAGCAGTGACAGCCGGGTCGGGCGAAGTGCGGGAGGTATTGAACAAGCTTGGAATAGGGAAGCCCAATGGCACCACCAACCTGTTAAAAGCATCTTTCCCATCCATGCAAAAGTCCGACCACAGGTAAAATTTCCGTATTTGACGTTCACTAGGTGCTAATCACAGTCGAAAAAGCTCCAAGCCAACCACACTTTTATCAGGTCCCTGAAATCGCACCCAACGTTCCTTATCTTTACCCTTTGTGAACTTCACTCGGCTATCTATTATTTTATCATAGGCACTATCTTTCGCTGAGTAATTTATCCCCTCAAACACGGACACGATATCTTCCTCAAGGACATAAAAACAATAGCATATTTATGACGCGTGCTGTCTCCTTTTACCCGCAGCTATGATAATCCTTCGAGCTCGTTCCTCCTTTTCTGTCCAAAAATTCAGCTCATCCTGTGCTTTGGGATGTGCGGTAAGATGTGTTCCCTTCTGTAGACATGTTTTCACAGTGCACGATGGAAATTGCAGGGTAGACTTACGATTAGACCTTGCAAGAGTACTTCATAGATGGAGGACTGCTTAGTAGCTTTTGCAACTGGATCGGTGATCTGTTCCGTATGACGGAGAACGAGCTTGTTTAACTCCTGCTGGAGACGAAAAAGACTAGACAAAATGTCAACTCAGGGCACCATATCCGTAACGCCAAGAGCGCACTTGCTGAATATCATGGTCTCCTCACTCTGTTCCGTCAGTAAGACCAACGACTGGAATAAGCTGATGTAGCATTTGCAGATCTGCGGGCAGTCAGGTGAGCTGGTAGTAGGTGAGCACTCTGATACTTGCATTCAGCACCAACGCGTCGGTCGTCACCGGCGCCTTGCTAAAGTACCCACTGGGTCGTTCCGACAATTTCTTGAGCGAATCGCAATGCTCCGAAACGACTTTTTGAAATACAGGCCAAAGCTGTAGGCGCATAGTGAAGAGGAAGGTTTCCAGAGGCGAACACTGGCGTTTCTGGACCTCTGCGGTGACAGCTTCCGTTAACCGGACCATGGTCAAGAGCGGAGCCGCTGGTGGTAAAGACTCGATAACGGAATTCAAGAATATCTAAGTAAATGTCAAGGTCGCCCTACTCGCTCTGGCACCATGACCTGCCTTGGTATACTCCAGAACGGGATCAAAAATCTTCTTCCAGAGGGCACTGAGTTCGGTTCGTTCAGCCTTGTCCATGATGGCGAGACGGTCAAGTCCTTGGGGTTCACCAACTCCAGGATTTGGGACGGGTGTCCTCACTTCCGAGTTGGCGGTAGAATCATTATCGTCGAGTTCTTTACGATCATGAGACTCCGGCGTGACAATTTCTTGCTCTTTAGCAAAGGGAGAGGGTCCCAAGGGTCCAACAAAGAAAAACGATGCAACGAACGAATATTCTGCTGTTGCATTGTCTGTCAGGACCAAGAAGAGGGACCTTAGGATGGCCTCAAGCGGCTCTTTCTTGTGATGAACTTAGCTCATACACCAATGGATCAGTCGACATGCTTACATGGGTTTTATCGTCAGCCTGATACGCAAGTATGACGGCTGGTCCTTCCAGCTTTGCGTAGGTCAAGCGTTCAAAGTCTACGCGAATACCGTCGTCCTCCGCTGACACTGTTGCAATACTTTCGAATTTCTCAGTAACCCGACCCTGAAGACCATCAATCACGGACAGAACGCTGACAATATGGAGAGTTTACCCTCAACGAACCAAGACTGCGAATATATCGTCGAAACGCAGTCTCATAATATGTGCGAGCAGCAGAGATGTACGAGTCTTGTATTTCCTTCGCCACGGGCTCAGCTTGACGTTTCAAGAACCCGAACAAAGACCGATACTTGAGGAACCCAGAAGACTGCAACACTTGCATATTTGTCGTCACGCTATTCTTTATCGTGTTCAACAGCGCGAGGAAGAAGGCGCGAAGTTTCGTGGCTGTCTTATGGGTTTGCGTGGGCACTTCCTTGGAGGATTGGATAGAAAAGAACATACGACTATTCGGAGAGCTTCAACAACATCTCCCAGTTCTCTTGCAGCTTTGACGCGTGACCGTGCACGCAGGGCGTCGAGCCGCCTCTCAAAGTCAGTAACCGCTGGTATCCATGCTTCTCCCACTTCAGTGTCAAGTAATGTTGTAGCCAGTGTGGGCGGGATGGTCAAGTCAGATATGAGACTTGACAATGGTTTCTCGATTCTCTGTGGTCAAGTTGATTAACGAAACACAGAAAGTGTGAGAGACGCCGAACCCGACGGCTCTTGAGTCTGTTATCGATGTTGGTGCTACGCTCTTGAAGATCAGATATTTGACCGGATACGGCAGACAAATCCCTTTGAAAGGTAGATAGAAATGATTCTAAAGAATCCAGGAGTCGGACGCCGGTCTGCTATGCGCGTCAGGAACATGACAACATTCGCGGTAGCTGACCCACCTCGACTTGGTCATGGAACTCGATGAATTCCTTGGCACGAGAACGGACTGCAGCAAAACATCACGAACTATAGAGAGGTGGTATTTCGGAGAGCTCCTCACAAGTAGGTTTGGAAACATCCCCGTGGTCCCCTGCGTGGTCGAGCACTTGAGTATCGTATCCTACGTCTGGCGTGTCAATAACTCTTTGTAGAGGGTCGGAACACTGACCACTGGGTGAAGTCATCTAGTAATAGACGACTGCTGCTCAAGCTGAGTTCAGTGTCGGATGCTACTCTCGGATAGGAGTGGCGGTGCAACTGTCTAATGATCGATTCAAAGTCGGACCAGCGACTCCTGGCCATCGTCCCGTCAGCCGCAACTATGTCGCAGCCTGAGCTGAGAACAATCCATATCAATACAGGAAATCGCAGACAGGTCCTGGAAGGACTCGACTATGGCTCTAAGCTTTAGGACCGCTCGTAGGTTGTGGATGGGTAAGTCATCCCTCATTCGATGACCCTCTCGAGACTGCTGAATTCGACTTGTCAGGTCTGGTCGCACTGGTATCCCTTACGTGCATCTTCCTAGCCGTCGTACTCTGGCTTCATGGCTACAGCAAGTCCAAAAACTTTGGTGCCCTGGTAGTCATCCCTTGTTTCGCATTCGTCGGGGCTGTCTGGACGTGAGTACCTCGCACAACACTCGCTGTCATCCCCGTTCTCTACATAATCCTGAAAAAGGATTTTCAAGAAGATGTTCTTCTCCCCACAAATCGTCTGTGTCGAGGTAACA
>JBBPQG010000249.1:0-25683 GCA_038092395.1 Boletus variipes var. fagicola | reverse complement strand
TGTAATCTGAGCCAAACAAATCCAATGCTATGCTGCAAGGACATGTGACTCTAGAGCTGTGCAGATGAAGCAATGCACTACATGATTAGGTAATCTACATAGGGGCTTTCCTATATACAGGAGGCTAGTAAAGTGTACAATTCTTAGTGTAGTAAACACTAGCATAAGGCACTTCAGAGGAGATTTGTGAATATCTCTTGAAGGGTTTGGAATGAAAAAATAAAACTTGGAGGATAGATAGCTAGTATAGTGGACTACCTATAAATGAAATATCAGAATTTTCCAACCGTTGATTAGGCTGGAAATCTAAGGGTTTGTGTTCTGACTCAGCATAATATTGATTTCATGCAGGTCACCATTTCAATTTGAGACAGGACAAGCCAAAGTGATTCTATTCCTATACATGGTATTATGCATAGTCAATTAGACTATTGTTAGTTTTACATTGCAAAAATGACCTCTTATGATATGGAGGAACTACAAGCCTCCCTTCCCTCCATCTCTTCCCCCACTCCCATTGTGGCCACAAAACCACAACCAATGAGAAAAATCTCAGATCTCAACAATTATATCCAAAAGATCTAAGGATGGAAACATCAATTTAACATTTCCCCATTCTATGCTGGGCCTATGCCTGAATACATCCCCTCTCTCTCCTCCCCATCCACATCATTCAGAGCACCAAGACCCTCTTCAGTGGTGTCCATGTCTTCTGAATCCTCTGTATCACCACCAATGGTACTGTTACAAATGCTCCCTACACCTCACAAATGCCACCTCTTCACTCCCTTACCATTGCTTAATCATTAACTATTCATGGTTGATGAACACTTGCCTTATATGGTAGTAAGCCCCTATCCTGCACAACAATAAAAGAACAGTTAACTATTTAACTCTTCCGTCCTCATGGTCATCTAATGCTCCCTATCTAACACGTGTATGCACAAGTATGTTTATCCACCAATCATAATACAACTTGTGTCGCCTCATGGTACCCAGTGGTACCAGCTCAATGCCTAGTATAGTCTATATAGATAAGCACTGCATGGTCCATGCAATTGTACTAGTAGTATAAATACTATGAACCAGTAGAGCAAGACTCTTCAGTCTTGTTTTCCCAAACTACCATCTCGCTTGACTACCCTACTGCTCTAGTTCTCACAAACACTAGACCCTTTGGTGGGTTTGGTTGTTTCAGGTACGAATTAACCCCCAAGTGCCAAAGTCACCATTTAGTCCATGACCAAGGCCACAACCCATGACATTCATCCCTCCTCTTCAAACATCTCCCCAAATCCCATTGCTCAAAAACCAGAGTGTTGAAAAATCAGTATCAAAGCCAGAGAATTTCTCTAATAAGAAAGAGAAATACCTGCAATGGTGGAGAACATTGTAGTTGTACCTGTATGATTTCAACAGACAACTGCCAGACATGCAGAAGATAATAATCACCCTTAATTTCATGAGAGGTGACAATGCAGCTGGTTGGTTTTTCGATTGGTATACAGGAGAAGCTGCTCCCAGGTCAGAAACATATGATCAATTCACACAGAAGGTGGCAAACACCTTCATGCCCAAAGAAACCCAGCAAGTAGCTGAAAGGAAGCTTATGTCCCTGAAGCAAGGACCCAAGGACAGCATAGAAGATTTCTTCGTACGCATGAAACAGTTAGCCAAACAGGCTGACTACTTTCCCACTAGCAGTGGAAGACTGCTAGTCCAACTTGCAAAAGAAGGACTTAAACAAGAAATTATGAAGTACATTGAAAGGGCATTTCCACAATTATTCCAACAAGATAATGACCTTGAGGCATGGGAGAATGCATTGGTCCAAGCAGAGGCCATTCTGGTCGAAATCGAGGCCCAATGCAAGGGTCATCAAACCAAGCGCAATGACCACTCTACCAAGAAGGCAGAGACAACTTCCACAACAAACCCTAAGATTGAGATCCATCCTAATCAGGTGGGTACATTCAGCAAAGCTGGTGCTCTAATAGACATCTCAAAGGTCTGTGTCAAGGGCAAGTGTTTCAAATATGGCCAACTCTGGCCTTGCAAAGAACATTTTGAACTGTGTGCCCACCAAGTAAGGACCATGGAGTTCCATGGTCAAAAGATCAAGTGAAGAGGAGCTCACCAGAAAGATCAGTGAAATTGAAAAGTGTTTTCCCACAGGACAATAGATAGGTCGACTACATGTCCAACTAAGTCTTCATCATACAATAAATATTCATTTCTCACTAACAATGAAGGCAAGACCAAATACACCACAAAAATTCCTAAGTCTAAGTCCACTGATGCAGTGCTTGCGAAAAAGACTAAGGAAATCCACCCAATGCAACACAAATGCAATCTTTGCATGCATGTTATAAGTTACTTTATCACTAACTGCAGTTGTGAAAAGAAATACAACTACCTGAAGTCATCAAGGTAAAACAGATGACAACAACTCCATCCACTGTTAAATAAAAATAAATGAACATAAGGAAAATGTACTTGTTCTTATTAAACAAGGAAATCAAGGACCTAACATGTTCAAAAGAGGACACTGAGTGTGTGGCTAATGTGCGCCTGCTCAAAGAAGATCCAATTGAACAAAGAAAGATCATGATCTTACAATGAGAACAAGGATCAAAAAAGAAATCTAGTGAATGAAACTGGATGATCCTTGGTCCATTACATGGATCAAACAAATGGCAGATCATACCAATGTAAAAAGGACATTAAAACACCTCAAAAGTTTTGTGCACGAACAACGGTTACCTGAAGTAATGCCCAAATTAGTTCATTAACTAAGAACAATGAGTACTACAGAAGCTCATCTAATAATCTAAGATCTACAAAAGAAACCCCGATTTGTAACCTGGAAATGATCCAGGAACTCATTAGAAACATCAATTGAGATTCAAAAACCTGATGGATCTGAGATTTCTGCAGTAGCACTAGTTGATTTGGGATGTAGTGGATCTACAATAGATGAACAATTTGTAAAGAAACACCAACTTGAGGTACATGATCTATCTAAATCAATCCCCATCTATAATGCCGACAGAACAATGAACAATGTGGGATCAATTATGAAATTTGCAATGTTGGAAATACAGATCAAAGATCATTGTGAGAAAATTGCTCTAGCAGTAACCTGTCTGAGTACTCATCCAGTCTTCCTCAAACATGACTGGCTGAAAATCCACAACCCTCAGATTGATTAGAAGATAGGGAAAATAGAACTTACCTGTCAAGACAATCATCTCCCCAACTTGATCCCAGTAGAAGATGGTGAGAACAAGGAAAACGAAGAACATGAAATAGAACATGTATTCCAGGTTGATGTTGAAAGCTACATGTGTATGTTAGCAATGGACTTAGACATTGAAGAAAAGAAAATATAAATGAACCTTGGAAAATGTTGTGCCAGAACATTATTATGACTATAAAGATGTGTTCGAAAAAGAAAACTGTGATGAAATGCCACTGCATCATCCATGGGATCACATGATTGATTTCAAAATGTACAACCTAACAATAAAGGAACAAGAGGAACTTGATCTATTCTTAGATGAGAACCTCAAGACTAAAAGGATCTGACCATCAAAGTCTCCTTTTACATCCCCTCTCTTCTTCATAAAAAGAAAGAATGGTAAACTTCAACCCATACAAGATTACATGCTATTATGGTAAAAAATCAGTATCCCCTACCCCTTATTTCTGAATTAATCAACAAGCTTAAAAATTATAAATATTACACCAAGCTTGATATTTGATGGGGTTATAATAATGTATGAATGAAAGAAGGAGACAAATGGAAGGCTGCCTTCCAAACAAACAAGGGTTTATTCAAACTGCTAGTAATGTTCTTTGAACTTGCTAATTTGCTGGTGACATTTCAAGCCATAATGAATCATCTATTCCATGTCCTTATTGGTCAAGGAAAAGTAGTCATATATATGGATGACATCATGATCTTCATGGCAACTCTCAAAGAACATAGAGATATTGTATGCAAAGTATTGCAAATACTATGTGAAAATCAATTATTTCTAAAACATACCAAATGTGAATTTGAACAAACCAAAACAGAATATCTTGGACTTATTGTTAGTCACCAAATTATAAAAATGGACCCTACAAAGGTCAAAGGAATTGTAGAATGGCCAATCCCAGCTACTTGCAAACAACTCCGAGGTTTCCTCAGCTTTCTCAACTTTTACTGACAATTTGTTCAAGATTTTGCAAAGATTGCTCAACTGCTTAATGTGCTCGCGTCCGAAAAGAAAGAATTCATTTGGACTTCTGAGTGTCAACAAGCATTTGAACAATTAAAATCCACCATCACATCTGCACCTGCTCTCCCCATGCCAGTTAATGATGCACCATTTTGTGTAGAAACTGATGGCTCTGGAATTGGAATTGGAATTGGTGTAGTACTCACTCAAAAGCAGAATGATCAATGGCACTCTATTGCCTTCATTTCCTGATCTCTCTGTGATGCTGAAAGAAATTACCATGCCACTGATCTGGAAATGGCACCAATAGTCTATGCAATCAAGGAATGGTGTCATTACCTCCTTGATGCTGTTCAACCATTTGAGATCCTCACTGGCCACAAAAATCTTGAATTCTTTAAAAAACTGCAAGATCTTTCTTGTCAACAAGTGAGGTGGCATCAATTACTCTAGGAATACCATTTTACTATGGTACATCATCCAGGCAAAACAAACCTGGCAGATCCTCTGTTCCGGAGGCCAGACTTTAAAAAGGGGGTAGACAATGACAATAAAGGTCTTATACTCCTCCCAAACAAGCTTTTTGAACCAAACTCAGTGATCAAAGTGCTGCTGTGCGCCCTATCAGACCATCAAAACAACCAGAACAAGTTGAGTGTATGGCTGCTGAGCACCCGCTTGATAAGTCAGTTGAGTCACTGGTATCAAAAATACAATACCTCAAGGAAAAGTTCATTATCAAAGGGCTAGAAAAGAAAGTTACAAACTGGATAATAAAAAACAAAGTAGTGTACTAAAAAGACCTACTTTACATCCCCAAATCTGATAAATTGTGAGAACAAATCATCATTGAAAATCATGATCACCCACTCACAGGATATCCTGGGACACGCCATACATGTGATCTCATAATGCAAAAATATCACTGGCCCATGGTGTAAGACAAGTAACAGAGATGCTGTCCCAAAGGAACAAGCTGAAAAGAAGGTGTGTGTGAGATAGTCTCAACCTAGGGGTCTAGAGGTAGTTGTATAGGGTTAAAGGTTTAACCAAGATGCAGCAAATAGTAGAAGAAGATGTCCAGTGTGAATCTGGACAGGAACAGATGGAAACAGAAATGAATATCCATGTCATGGAAGACCAACAGATACTTAACAGAAGGCTTTGGATGATGTACAACAATGACCAATGAGACCTTCTATGAAGATGAGCAGAAAATAGCCAAAAAGGGAGATATATTTCGGGTTCAATACAGTAGTATTTATAGTCAAGGGCATACCCTCAGACTGTATATCAAATACACAAAAATGGATGCAGCGCACTAAAAGAACTTTGAGAGTGACAAAACTTCCTTCAAGGGTTTCCAAAGGGACACGTTATATGCAAAAGGGTTGGCAGCGATGTCGCATGAACCTGCAACACTCTAAACTGGTTGAGCTCTTCCGGAAACGTCTGGAGCATCTGTCTATCATAGCACTGTGACACATAATGTAGTGACAATGTATGGAGCTTTTTGGACAGCCTGAGTGGAATATAGCCTTTATTCTCGGACCACCCTGATATGGGCCCATCAGCTGAGATGCCCCAACATACCACCAAGAGAGTGAGATAGGCCCTTCTACTAGGGGCCATGGAAACATCTTTGAGACAATAGGTCAGGCCTGTCTGGGGACCATGAGGACATCCCCAAGAGAGTCAGTCGGGCCCATCTGAGGATCATAAGTACATCTCTGAGAGAGTAGGTCGGGCCCATTTAGAAGTGATGGGAACATCTCCAAGACAGTAGGTCGGGCCTGTCTGGGGATCATGGGAATATTCCCAAGAGAGTCAGTCAGGCCCATCTGGAGACCATCAGGACATTCCCGAGAGAGTCAGTTGGGCCCATCTGGAGACCAAAGAGAAATCTCCGAGAGTGTAGGTTGGGCCCATCCAGAAGTGATGGGAACATCTCCGAGACAATAGGTCAGCCTGTCTGGGGATCATGGGGATATCTCCAAGAGAGTAGGTCAGGCCCATCTGGGGACCATGGGAACATTCCTGAGAGATTCAGTCAGTCCCACTGGGGATCATAGGAACATCTCTGAGAGAGTAGGTGTAACGCGCAGCGCAGTTAGTGATGAGCGGAGCATGAAGTTACCTTGGTCTGAATGAGTTCAATGAGTGGAGGGCGAGGTAATGAATAGAGGAGCCTGCTAGGCGATGTCTACCACAGTCTATCTCAGAAGATGAACTAAGACTCAAGGTGGGCTCAACGGTCTCCAATATTCAGGTGCTAGCTGCTGGAGCTCTCGGAAAGTATTACTAGAACTATGCTGATATTGCATAGAACTAGCTTGGGAAAATACAGGCTAGAAGTACAGAGTTTATATATGGTAGGCCCCTGGTCCATGCAAGTAAGGTAAGTGATGTAAAAGGAAAGAGGAGGCGGGAGTCCGAAGGACGACCGTACTCCTTATAGTCCATCCTGATAATGTGGAACTGCGGGAAGTGGCAGTGTGATCTAAAAGAGGAACACTGTATGGGCAGAAGTCTGAAGGAATCCCATGCAGAAGCGGAACAGAAGGAAGAGGTTAAATATAGAGTGGAGGTGGGGTGCCGTGTGAGTACATAAGAAATGGATATAAAAGGAGAAACTATCTGGAGGACGACTCCAGTATGAATACAACTCCATAGAGTAAGAGACACAGTCTAAAGAGAAACAAGTAAGGGAGAACAACTGCGTAAGCATAGTGAAGATGGAAAAAGTGTACCCCCCTAGTAGACCGTAACAGTAGGTCAGGCCTGTCTGGGGGTGATGGGAACATCTGTCGGCTTTCAGGCTTATTGGTGCCTGCTGAGCCGATTTGTATCAGCTAATAGCATCGGTTAAATTATATATTCACCAGTAGCACTTGCATTCAATAGTAATTACAAGTACACAATGTCTGCTTAAGGTGAAAAGTATGTCATATGGAGATTTCAGTTTTTGGGCTTGTCTGTGCCTGCTGAGCAGATTTGTATTGGCCAATAGCATCAGTTACATTGTATATTCATTGGTAACACTTGCATTGCATGGCAATTACAAGTATATAATGGCTACATAAGGTGAAAACACATAGGAGGTGAAATATGAAGATTCTGGCTTTTGGGCTTGTCTGTGCCTGCCGAGCCGATTTGTATCGGCCAATGGCATCGGTTAAATTGTATATTCACCAGTAGGACTTGCATTCACTAGTAATTACAAGTGTATAGTGTCTACCTAAGGTGAAAACACATAGGAGGTGAAATATGGTGATTCCAGCTTTCAGGCTTGTCTTTGCCTGCCAAGCTGATTTGCATTGGCTAATGGCATCAGTTACATTGTAAATTCACCGGTAGCACTTCCATTCAATGGTAACAACAAGTACAGAATTTCCACTTTGTAACACTCACCCTCATATCGCCTGAATAATGCCAACGTTAACTTGAAAACCACTACCATTTTACTTCTTTCCTAATCGTTACTAAACTACTACAGAAACTACCAAACATACCTTTCAAAGTTGTCTTCGGCAGACACGTGACTGCAGTCACATGATATTATCTCTTATCTTGGCTATGCACCTCATGGTTTACACATTGCATTCTTATCGTCACCTCATGCTTTTCCTCTTGACTCACTTTCCCTTATCAACCAATAGCAATAACCGCTCTTATCTAGAGCCTATAGCAATAGTCTCTCTTATTGCCTTATGGTACCCAGTGGACATACTTTTAACTACTTATGGTCAGTATAGCCTCTAGCATAGCTTGGTCTGTGCACGGTCTCTCATAGTATATATAGTAGTACTTATAGTAGTACAGACCTTAGTCTTATTCACCTTGTTCTTTCCCCTTACATTGTTACCAATAATAAACATCCTCTGATTCCCCTAGGATCACATATTCTACTACTGGTTAAACTCACAATGTCACAAGTTCCCTCATAGGTTCATAGTGGGAATAAGGGTTGTTACACACTTAAGGTGAAAATATACAGGAGTTGAAATATAGAAGTTTCGGTTTTCGGGCTTGTCTGTGCCTGCCGAGCCGATTTGCATCGGCCAATAGCATTGGTTATATTGTATATTTACCTGTAGCACTTGCATTCAGTAGTGATTACAAGTACACAATATTTACTTAAGGTGAAAACACATAGAAGGTGAAATATGGAAATTTCGGTTTTCGGGCTTGTCTGTGCCTGCCGAGCCGATTTGAATCGGCCAATGGCATCAGTTAAATTGTATATTCACTGGTAGGACTTACATTCAATTGTAATTACAAGTATACAATGTCTACTTAAGATGAAAACACATAGGAGGTGAAATATGGTGATTCTGGCTTTTGGGTTTGTCTGTGCTTGCCGAGCTAATTGGTGAATAGACACAAATCAGCTCGGCAGGCACAGACAAGCTGGAGACCCAGAATCTCCATATGACACCTCTTATGTGTTTTCACCTTAAGTAGACATTGTGTAATTGTAATTACCATTGAATCCAAGTGCTACTGGTGAATATACAATGTAACCGATGCCATTGGCCGATACAAATTGGCTTGGCAGGCACAGACAAGCCTGAAAGCTGGAAACTCCATATTTCACCTCCTATATGTTTTCACCTTAGGTAGACACTATACACTTGTAATTACCATTGAATGCAAGTGGTACCAGTGAATATACAATGTAGCTGATGCCATTGGCCGATAAAATCGGCTTGGCAGGCACAGAGAAGCTGGAAAACTGAAATCACCATATTTCACCTCCTATGTGTTTTCACCTTAGGTAGACCCTATATACTTGTAATTACCATTGAATGCAAGTATCACCGATGAATATACAATCTACCCGATGCCATTGGCCAATACAAATCGGCTCGGCAGGCACAGACAAGCCCGAAAACCAGAATCTCCATATTTCACCTTCTATGTGTGTTCACCTTAGGAAGACCTTATATACTTGTAATTACCATTGAATGCAAGTGTGACCGGCTAATATACAATGTCACAAATGCTATGGGCCGACACAAATCGGCTCGGCCGGCACAGACAAGCCTGAAAGCTGGAATCTCCATATTTCACCTCCTGTGTGTTTTCACCTTAGGTAGACATTATATACTTGTAATTACCATAGAATGCAAGTGTGACCGGATAATATACAATGTCACCGATGCTATGGGTCGATACAAATCGGCTCAGCAGGCACAGACAACCCTGAAAGCCAGAATCTCTATATTTCACCTTCTATGTGTTTTCACCTTAGGTAGACACTATATACTTGTAATTACCATTGAATGCAAGTGTTACGACTGAATATACAATGTCACCGATGCTATGGGCCGATACAAATCAGCTCGGCAGGCACAGACAAGCCCAAAAGCCGGAATCTCCATATTTCACCTCCTATGTGTTTTCACCTTAGGTAGACCTTATATACTTGTAACTACCATTGAATGCAAGTGTGACCGGCTAATATACAATGTCACCGATGCTATGGGCCGATACAAATCGGCTCGGCAGGCACAGACAAACCCAAAAGCCAGAATCTCCATATTTCACCTCCTATGTGTTTTGATGTTAGGTAGACCTTATACTCTTGTAATTGCCATTGAATGCAAGTATTGCAGCAAATATATAATATCACTGATACTATGGGCCAATACAAATCAGTTCAGCTCACAGAGACAAGCCTGAAAACTAAAACTTCCATGTTTCATCTCAGAGATGCATGCAAGGGCCCACCCTACTCATTCGGAGATGTACACATGGCCCCTGGATGGGCACAACCTACTCTCTTGTAGATGTGCACATGGTTGCCAGGTGGGCCTGGTGTTCTCTCTTGGAGATGTCCCCATAACCCTCAAATCGGCCTGACCGCCTCTCTCGGAGATGTTCCCATGGCCCTTAAATGTGCCCAACTGACTCTCTCGGAGATTTGCACATGGTTGCCAGATGGGCCTGGTATACTCTCTCAGAGATGTTCCCATGGTCCCCAGATAGGCCTGATGAACTGTCTCAGAGATGTTTCCATTGCCTCCAGTTAGGCCTGACCTACTCTCTTGGAGATGTCCCAAAGGTCCCCAGAAAGGCCCAACCTACTGTTTCGGTGATTTCTCCATGGTCCCCAGATGGGCCCAACTGACTCTCTCAGAAATGTCCCCCAGTCCCCAGAGGGGTCCGACCTACTCTCTCAGAGATACATCCCATGGTCCCCAGACAGGCCTGACCTACTGTCTCAGAGATATTTCCCTTGCCTCTAGACGGGCCCAACCTACTCTCTCGGAGATTTCTGCATGGTAGATGGGCCTGACTGACTTTCTTGGGAATGTCCCCATGGTTCACATAAGGGCCCAACTGACTCTCTCAGAGATGTTCCCATGGTCCCCAGACAGGCCTGACCTACTGTCTCAGAGATGTTTCCATTGCCTCTAGATGGGCCTGATCTACTCTGTCAGAGATTTCTCCATGGTCCCCAGATGGGCCCGACTGACTCTCTTGGGAATGTCAACATGGTCCCCAGACAGGCCCGACCTACTGTCTTGGAGATGTTTCCATTGCCTCTAGATGGGCCTGACCTACTCTCTTGGAGATTTCTCCATGGTCCCCAGATGGGCCTGACTGACTCTCTTGGAGATTTCTCCATGGTCCCCAGATGGGCCAGACTGACTCTCTTGGAGATGTCTCCATGGTCCCCAGATGGGCCAGACTGACTTTCTTGGAGATGTCTCCATGGTCCCCAGATGGGCCCAACTGACTTTCTCAGAAATGTCCCCACAGTTCCAAGAACTGACTGACTCTCTCAGAGATGTCTCATGGTCCCCAGATGGGCCTGACTGACTCTCTTGGAGATGTCTCCATGGTCCCCAAATGGGCCCAACTGACTTTCTCAGGAATGTCCCCATGGTTCCCAGAAGGGCCCGACCAACTCTCTCAGAGATGTCTCATGGTCCCCAGATGGGCCCAACTGACTTTCTCAGGAAAGTCCCCACAGTTCCCAGAAGGGCCCAACTGATTCTCTTAGAGATGTCTCCATGGTCCCCAAATGGGCCTGACTGACTTTTTCGGGAATGTCCCCACGGTTCCCAGAAGGGCCCAACCAACTCTCTCAGAGATGTCTCATGGTCCCCAGATGGGCCCAACTGACTTTCTCGGGAAAGTCCCCACAGTTCCCAGAAGGGCTTAACTGACTCTCTCAGAGATGTCTCCATGATCTCCAGACAGGCCTGACCTACTGTCTCAGAGATGTTTCCATTGCCTCTAGACAGGCCTGACCTACTCTCTCAGAGATTTCTCCATGGTCCCTAGATGGGCCCAACTGACTCTCTTGGGAATGTCAACATGGTCCCCAGACAGGCCTGACTGACTCTCTCGGGAAGGTCCCCATGGTCCCCAGATGGGCCCAATACACAGTATGCAGCATTATTATCACTGGACAAACACCCCAGGCCTGGGATGGGGTCATCCAAAAACATTAGGTGATTTACATGGCAGGCTGTTTGAGTTTCTAGTGCATGTCCACTACATGGGCTCCCAATCCTGACAGACGTGAGCAGCATATGTGATAACAATCTTTTCACCAAGAGGGAGTTGTAAGAGGGGATGGGTTTCAAGAAACCAGAAGAACCAGGCAAGTGCATCCAAATTGTCAGCTGGCCAGTCTGCTGCTTTCTTGGCATACTCCAGGAAACAGTTTTTGGCTTGTAGGAAGTCTGAGAGGGAAACTTCTTGGTCAGGGAGGGCATTTCTGAAGGTGCATACTGAAGCAATGGAGTAGACAGTGAGGTGGTCGTCAACTTTGGAGATGCCAAAGATATCATCAGCTTGGGATTTGTTGTTGTACTTTGCAGCATCCTGGCACCCAGTGAGGGAGAAATATCAGAGTTCGATATAGTTGACAGAGTTGAGTTTCTGGAGTGTATATTGGGAAGGGGGAAGTGAGAGAACATCAGTGACCAATGAGCCAGGGATAAAAGAGTTCATCTTAAGCTTTTTATTCTCTTCTTCTGCATGTGCGCACTCAGCCTCTTCCATGGCTGCTTGCTTGTCCTCCTGCTCCTGCAGGCATTGTTCATATTCTGCCTCTTCTGCTGCTCTGGCTTCTGTGTCTCTTTGTGCATCCCAAACAGCAATTCTGGTGTTCCTTTCAGCTTGCCAGGCTGCAATGAGGCGCTCAACGACCTGATTGTCATCCTCATTGTAGGCAATGCAGAGTCCTTCTCGAATGACGGCAAATTCATAGCCTCTGTAGTTGGGCAACTCTTTGAGGTTGGGGTCTGCCATTGGGATGCGAGGTGGCAAAAGAAAGAGGGAAAAGTATTAGGAAAGGAGTGAGTGTAAGGGAGTGACATAGGTTAAATGAAGGAGTGAAAATGATGAGGAGTGCAGCTCTGGGTGTGGTAGCCACAAGTGATGAGAGTGGTGCAGGAGAAAGAGCGAATGCGCCACTTGGACTCCACTTGGTCAAAGACATAGCTCTCCTCCTGTGCTTGTGCCTCACTATGTAACAGAGCAGCACTCCATCGACTGAATGCTATCTTCAACAAGGTAAACAGTGGGGCTAAACTATTCAACACCAGGACAGTGCCATCACTTGCCTTTGTCTTCACGTCGTACATGGGGGACAAACTTGAGGTTGGCAAGGGTTACATCATACCTGAGCCAGTGATATTAAACCAGGGATAGTGTTGTGGTTCGCTGTGTAGAAGATGACTCACGACTTAGCAGGGCGTCTGATGAGTCACTGCAATGCACGTCATGCATTGCGGTGATTGAAATCGAAGTCTTGAAACTTTTCAGCTGAAACATGAACTGTCTGAACTAAAATACACCCACCACCAACTCACATGATGCACTGCGCGCTACAGATACAAGAGATCCTTTTGAATATCTTTGGTCACTGTCGTCCACCTCGTGGGGGGGACCTCTTTGACGTCGCAGCTCTGGCCAGAACATGTTGTGTCTTCAAAGAACCAGTGCTCGACGTACTCTGGGAAGAGTTGTACTACACCCTATCCCCACTAGCGTGCTGTGTTCTGGATGCATCTCATAAATCATCTTCTGGGGTAAGATTGACTGCAGTATTCATTACGCTTTGTCTGATGCTGAATATTTTTCTCCTGCTATCATCCAAAGGACTACTCATTTCGTAGACCACTCACACAGATTGAGTGGGATATTCTGCGGAGTTACACACGTCGCATCTGATCTATACATATAGACAATGAGGTCAAGAGACTCAGCCAGAAATCCCTCATCAGCTTGTCAAAACCTCCTGGGGCTGAACCACTCTTCTCAAATGTTCACTATCTGCATTTTGAATACAGGCCTGAAGACAAACATCTGTTGCTCCTACCCCTCCCATCCTTCCTTGTCCTTGACATCCAGTTGAACGATGAATGTTCATTGGAGAGATCCCTCAAATCATTTGCCAAATTCTCCCTGAATCTTATGGAGCTGCTCATTTATCCATATTATTATGCAAACATTGACATGGACCGTGTTGATCCCAAGTTTATCTGCCATTGGCAAAACCTCCAGACTAATTACTGCGGTACTATGTGTCTGGATGTGTTCACGCTTGTGCATCTGTCTTGCATGCCTGCCTTGACTTCCCTCAGCTTTATGCTGCGCAATACATTTCCAGACCTGATTTCTCCTTCTGACCCACCCCTTCTCTTCTCCAACTTGGATGAGTTATTGTTGGAATCTCAACTCTTGGACCCGATATTACAGCTACTCTCTCAAATTCAACTCCCTGCTATCATGTATATTTCTGTCTCCATTCAATCCCATCCTTCCAGGCAGGATCTCTCCTCCTTCCTTGCCAGTCTTCGCATATCTGGTGGTACTCACACTGTCTGGGAAATGGGCTTGGTCCAAAGCTTCCATTTAGGTCATACATATGTTCAGGAGGACAGGCCTGTACTTGTCTTGGAAGACTTGTGACCATACATGAAATTCAGCAATCTTCATCGCATAGACCTCGGTATTCAGTGGAATGTGGAGCTGACAGATAGTGAACTGCTAGGGTTTGCATTGACATGGCCTCATTTGGAACAGCTCCTCATAAATATGAGGTGGGGGTGGAATACGCCAGGTGGAATCATGCCAAACGGGCTACTTCAGCTTCTGCAGGCATATTGGTTGTTGACTCGCATTGTCCTTGCCATTGATATGTGAGGTTATACCGAAATCCCACCATCACCAGCAAGCCTTGGATTGACCTTGGCACGCTTATCTTTCATCAATGTCCTCGACTCGCTTATTGAAGAAGAATGCGTCCCAACCATCACCGTGTTCTTTCTTGGTGTCATACCTCACTCTGACTTTTACTTCACTGCCTGGAAATCGTGGGCAATGGACTGGAACCTGAACCGGGACGTGTGCCAGACTCATTGGGATGATGTATCTCAACAGATCAAGGACGCTACCACTCAGCTTCGTGGACATGACGATGAGATCCATTCCTAGGAAAGTCCTGTTCATCTTATGCGAAGGATCTGACGACTAGCCTATTGGAGGTGGCAGGTACTAGCATTGCCGGATGACCATGCATCAGACTTTTGTTCTTATTTAACTTCGTTGATGCTTGATCGTGATTTGGTTCTATGGTTGTGGTTTGATCCTTTTGTGACACTATAGTTTTGTTTATTCCTACTTGAAGCATCAATGGCTCAAGCATGATTTATTTTTGGCTTGTGCTTGTGTTCCGGGACCTTTTTCTGAGCACATCTGTTTTCTACTCTTTTAATTATCATCCAGGTCCGTTTTCCACTTCAACGACATCTTATGTGAGCCTTGCTACATGACTCATACCTTCTCCAGCTTATACCTTAGATCTACACACCACGCTGTAACTCGATACCCAGCTTGTGTGTGCTGTATGTGTAGCCTTTACGACTCGACGGCTCATCACTCTCCGCACTTGAAATGTGGTCACACCCTTGGAGGCTGCTCGATGTAAGGAAATTCAGGTACGACCTTCAATACCAAAGTGTGTAATCCTTTTCCTTCTCAGTGTTCATGCTTACTTCGTCCAACGCTCAAAATCAGCCCATAAATGCATTTAATAACAGATAACACGAGTGTTCACTGACAAAGACAAGTGCAGCTGTTGACCCTTGTTGTGAAGATCATTGAGAACTTGTGTTAGTGAAGTCTGACAAGGTAGACCAAATATTCCTCAAGCCCGAGACATCATTTATCATGGATCTCTGGTCGGTGGCTCACCAAAGGCAGCATGTCGAGCAATACATAATGGCCAAGGATTAGGTCCTTTCGTTCCTTCCCCAGGCAGTCGAAGCCTACCGTGATGTGTGACAGGTAGCATCATCGATGAGCGTGCAGGCTCAACGATGCCACCGACTGCGGGTACATCAGGATGCTACTTTAATATGAATGTGTTGGTCCATGTCCACGTGACAACATGAGAGGGAATTTTTCTGATCGAGAAAAATGTTTGGACTCCTTTCAAGACATCATGGCACGGAGTGGGTGTTGAACCTGGCAGTTTTTACCAGCTGATCCCTATGGTACAAATTATGTTTTGATAGTCGCAGACTGGATCATCCTCACAGGTTTGCTATGACATCTCACAGATCAGACTCACAGAGTGCATACAGTCTTGACCATTAATATTCAACGTCCAGTATTCGATTGCGAATGATACTACAGCGTTTGAACAGTGCAGTGACACCAGATATAGGTGGAAATGGGTACCTCGGCCTACTACCAAGCAGAGCAACAAAAGTAAACCGCTTTTTGACATGGGTATGATAGCAAGAGCATCATCACTTTAAACATCAACTATGGGGGAACCCTATAATAGAATTCAACAAACTTAAATCCCTAAATAATTCCTTTGCATCAGGACCGTGATCAGGCCAAAGTCTCTACAAGATATTCATCCATCATTGATTGATCAAGTTGAAAGGAGGCACCTGAAAGTCCAGTCCAGTCTCTCTCCAAAGCGAAACTAAATGCAAAAAAAGTCATTTTGACTTTGATAACCAGGGAGGAATCAAATCTGACATCTATTGATGCTCGGTCCTGCAGACGGAACCTCCCTCCTTGGGCCATAAGTCAAATTCTTTGAGCAACTATCACTTGGAAGAGATCCAATATCTCAAAAGTTGGAGAAATGAGGATTAATTCCTTTCTATGGACGGCACTCATGAGTCGTGACGAGCAGTGATGGAGACGGAGACGAGTATGACAGAGATGGAGATGAGAGCGACGGAATGGATGGGTGGCAGCGCAAAGGCTGTCCGGCTCCACAAACTGTCCTGGGCCAACTCATCCCAATCAGTAGACATACTACGACACATGCAGTGAATGCTTCAGGCCCAAGGACTAGGAGAAGGATGGCTATACAAGACTGGTGGGGACATAGTCCACGGCAGTGATCAGGTAGTGGCATGATCAGTGGGATGTAGCCCTGGCCGGAGATCATGCGGATTGAAGATATAACTGGTGAGGACACTGTCCAACGCCAGCAGCTGGTCAGAAAGGGAGAGGAGACCTGACCGGTGGGGGGTGGCCATGGTAGCAGTCAGGTAGGACTCGCGGCTTGAAGGACATGACTGGTGGAGACATAGTCTGGCGCCAGCAGTCGGTCAGCGAGATGAAAACTCAAGTGCAAGCTGCGCTACTCAATGAGCCAGCAAGTACGGGAGTGGCACGAAAGAAAGTCCATTTCCCCCTCGCTCATCCAAAGACATTGCTCTGGTGCTGCCCCTGGCACTTCAAGTTCACTCGTACCTCATTACGTGGAACACAGCACAAGCGCTTTGGCCAAACCAAGAATGGGCAACACATCTCCACACTTCGATCATTCACTCTCTGTTACTTGTGTCACTGATGACCACATCACCGACAATGGCTGGTGTGTCCTGATAAGGTGGAATGCATATCAATGCTGATCGTTGAGCAAGAGTGACTCTGTGACTCACTCAAAATCAACACTGGTAGTTGGTTACAGACAGTGATATTCTCAGCAAATGGCAAGTATCTTGTGAGCGGCGGTCAAGGAGGGGTTCAAGTGTGGCGAGTGGGAGATGGCAAAGAAATGGTAGGGATGGAAGTCGGGGGTCCGGGAGTCCTGTGCGTCACTGCATCCAAGGACGGCAGGAGGATTGCAGCAGAAACATACTGGGGTAAGGTGTTTGTGTGGAACACAGAGATGCACGAACAAGTCTTGAAGTGGGTCAGGGAGACATTCACACCGTTGATTTTTCACCTGACTTGTCACAGCATCCAAGAACAGCATGGTCTCCATTTGGGACATTGCAATGCCCAAACGATTGTTGCTATTTCACCATGAGGGTCCAGTGTTTGCAGTGAAATACTTGTTGCAAGGCGATCGAATTACGACAGCCACTTGGAAATCCATTCAAGTCTATGACAACAATGATGGCAGCTTGCTCTTGGATGCCCCAGCAAAAACAACCTTGTCAGGCCTTCTCTGGTGCAATAATCACCTCTTTTTCGTCTCTCGCAATAAAATCAAGGCAGTAGAAACATCCACAGGGTCAATGGTCGGTCTCAGACAGCACCAATGGAGTTTTGTGCATTGCTCTACCAAGGCATGGGGAATCCATTGCTTATTCAACAAAATGTACCGTCACCTTTTGGGACATGTCGACACACACTCAACTTGGTTTCACCCAACATCCTGAAGACATATACTCAATTGCACACTCTCCAGACAACCAGTCTATCACAATTGGTGGAGAGAAGGGGAGAATCATCATCCAGAGTCTATCCCACATCAATGTAAGCACCATTCATTGTTGGAATACAACCCATTTGGTTGATTTTATTGGTGAATCCCTTTGTCTTAGGCATCCAGTGGCAAGCGACCTTTGGCACCAGGAAGTCATGACGACAATCCGCCTATGGTAGGATTTGCTCACTTTGACCATGTGTTGCACTTACTCCACTATGTACGTGCTCAGGAAGAGCTTCAAAGTCTACCTCTCATCGCTGTAAGTGGCTTGTCTCTTATGTTGTATTTGACCAACCCCAATCATATTTTCCACATAGGATTCGATCCTGTTGTCTCCTCTACACCCCACTCTCCATGAACCAAATTTTCAGGTTGATGATGCTGCCCTTGATTTTTGAAAGCAGAATGAGCTGGTATATCAGCCCATTGACCATGCAAGCAACAATTCGCAAAATTGTTCAGTGAACTCTACATCATTTGCCATGTGTGCTCCTCGACACGACCACCGGTTGTCTCCACAACAGGGCTGGGCTGGCATCTGCATTCGAATCCCTGCCAATCTTCAAAGACCTTGTATCGTCGACAATGACATGCATTGACTACACCCAGATCAAGTGAGAAGTACAGCAATACTTTCGTACGTTATGCTATCGCACAAGTGGGAAGACAACGAACCACTGTTTCAGCAGACCATACACTTAGCAGTGTATGACCTGGAAAAATCTCTGACTCATGACAAGCTGCAAACATTTTGCAAGATCATTCGGGATGGCGGATTCAATTGGGCATGGAGCGATACATGTTGTATTGATCACTCTGATCACTTCATGCTCCAAGAAGCTCTGGTGGCCATGTTCAAGTGGTACCAGGGTGCCGCTGTAATGACCCTTGGTCCCACCTATGGATTCTATAAGGGACTTTGTGACATTGTGAGTCTAACCAATAGTAGGATTTGATATCCTAAAGGAAACAGAGGATGTATATCAATGAAGGGGAAATAACAAAGGGAATTCAACAGGTGAATAAGACTAAGGTCTGTACTACTATAAGTACGACTATATATACTATGAGAGACCATGCACAGACCAAGCTATGCTAGAGGCTATACTGTCTATAAGTAGTTAAAAGTATGTTCACTGGATACCATGAGGCGATAAGAGAGACTATTGCTATAGGCTCTAGATAAGAGCGGTTATTGCTATTGAATGATAAGAGAAAGTGAGTCAAGAGGAAAAGCATGAGGCAACCATGAGGATGCAATGTGTAAACCATGAGGTGCATAGCCAAGATAAGAGATGAGGTCACGTGATACCATGTGACTGCTGGTTATGTAATTGATGACTAGATGGTTTCTGTGATGATTTAGTAAAGGTCAAGAAAATAAATAAAAGGTAATGGTTTTCCAGGTAGTATAGGCATTGTGAGGGCAAGCGTTACAGCCGCTTTGGTGGTTGTCTTCCTTCATGGTGTTCGCTCTTCATCACAGCTTGGTGCTCTTGTGAGGAGCATTTGGAACACCCGTGCCTGGACACTTCAGGAGTATGTCGCTGCAAAGGTCGTCCACTTTTACACTGAGAATTGGACTATCTACCTCAATCTGGAGCTGCCGAACCACCAAGAGTCACATGAAGTCATCTCAGAAATGGAGCAAACCACTGGGGTATCTGTGGATCATTTGATGTCACTTCATCCAGGGCTAATGAGTATTCAGGAGAAATTACATCTCACCTCGACTCAGTAGACGACGCTGGTCGAAGACGCCATGTACTCATTACTCGGTATCTTCTCGGTTACTGGTCTACCAGCGATATATGGTGAAGAGGAGGGTTCAATTGGGCATCTATTTACGCATGTTCTCACTGGATCTGGAGACGTAGGGATCCTTGCATGGACTGGGGAGTCTGGAAGCTTCAACAGTTGCCTGCCTGCACATATCACTGTATTCAATGGACCATCTCCCACCTTCTATCCCAGATGCCAAGATGGAAAGAATCATCGCCATGTTGGACACTTCGTCATTCAACCTCAACGTGGCCCTGAGCCTATATGACCATCTCAACGAGCTTCCTGCACCCTGGTTCATAGCAAGTCAGATGAAACTTCCATGTATCGCTTTTCCACTCCAACCTCTATCATTTTATTGGACGCATTCAGGGTGTGTTTATTGCACAGACACTCCCACCTTTGGGATGGTGAAAATCAAAATGAGACATGACCTCTCTCGCATGCATTCTCTTTATCTTGTTCACCCTAGGTTGGATACTCTCCTGGAACATGAAGAAAAGAGTGGTATAATCGCGGGCGAAGACGACATGCCACTACTGTCCCCATACACCGTGACAGATGATGATGAATTTTCTGACAGGAACATGGATGATTCCATTGACGGCTCCACACTGCTTCACGGACCTGAATTCTGGTCACACCTTGCTCCTACCCATACTCTTCTACCATTGGACAAGGAAATGCGGGCACAACAACTCATTGCACACCTTAGACAGCCATTTGGTGTACTCTTGCTCACATTGGCATCAACGGGTGGACATGCGGTTGATTACAGGCGGATCGCAGCTGATAGCTTGATCAGGGTACAATTTCAGGAGAACATCTCGCTAGCTGATATTTTGGACAATGTATGTATGCTCGATGTATTGTGACACATGTGGCATCTTCAAGACCAACCTCCGATGATGATTCTATTACAACACTTGACTCAGCGTCGGAACTTTTGAACTTCGATGCGAGTGTGTAGCATGTCCTGGACCCCTTTCTTTTCAAATGTTTGTGTTTCCTTCGTCCTCGCAGAACGTCTAATGGCACATCATGTTCCATAAACACCTTAACACCAGGCATCCCTGAAGGGTCTAACAATGGTTGCGCAACAGTCAAGGCACCTCTTCCCCCTGCCCAATACACACTCCCAGAAATTGTTCATTGCAAGGCCATCGCCCCTTTGCCAACAGATCCGCTGGGCATATATTCTTCATGCCCAGCCAACTGATCGTTGTTGCATGGGTCGAGTCGTACCCAGGATATATCATCATCGATGTGGCTCCTCAAAATTGCAGCCTAATCCCACCATGTCTGGAGTGCCTTGTCATTACGAATTTACGTCCAGAACCAATCAGAGAGAGACTAAAGAGGTGATTGGGCTGTGCATGAGATGTCAGAACAATGCAGCCAAACCAAGTGGTCGTTTGCATCTTCAGCTTGATAGTGTCTTGGTGTGTACTACCAGAAAGTGGATGGGGTTGCCACCTGAATGTGTGCATTGGAAGTGCAGAGAGTCAATGCGTCGAAGGTGTTGGACTGACTGACATGGGTCACCTCCTCCAGCTGCCACTCGGTGTTTGAAATTGAAATGAATCCTTCCACTCGAAACTCATCTGAGTCAGCTACACGCCTAAATGAAGGTTTCACGTAGCGAGCAATTGACGGAAATCACTGTTGACACATCTATAAAATGCTATATAGTCGTAAATATCATATGTTTGGAATGATTTGTACACTGTTTGCACTGTGGCGGAAGGTGTATGACCCTGCAATGTAGGGAAATTTATATCCGCTATTGGTCCCAGGGAGGTCGGAGGGACAACCAGATGACAAACCAAACCACCCCGTACCCCCACATTATGTGGACGGGCATCTTGTCATGCTGTACTACCAATGGTAGTAATGGCTAACTAACATGGCAAGGACATCTTCTAGATAGTATTCATATGTCCTTTTTCTATTCAGGCTTTTGGCACCATCGGACGGCATTCCTGACATTGCTTGGTCAATCATGTAGTCCATATTTAACCATTTGTCGTTATGTACGAGTGATAGCCTACACGTCGTTATGATTTTATCATGCTTGACGTATGTTACATTAATCGGGGCTGACGATGTTGAAGACAAGGCTCCACTACTAATCACACAGAATGCAAAGACTTCATGTCTTTCACAGTAGTACTACAGAGATTCAAGTTACATAGAAGAAACAGATAGACAATATCAACTAGTAGCGTGAATCAACAAAGTTAGCTTGACAGCCATTGAAAATTCCTTCCAGATCTTCATCCTAATGGCATCGTCGTTTTCACGACACAGCTCATCGGAATGATTCACCACCCACTGCGAGACAAAATCCCCTTCCATTGCGATTTGCAAGTCCCAAGATGGCCAGGTGCCATGGGGGAAGGTGGGATATGCGGCAACAAATGCCATCCAGAACAACTTGCACATGAAGAGGTAGCAGCTTTGAAAGTTGGTGTGGTGGTAGCGGTTTTTCGACAGGTATTCTTGGATAGTTGTTGCCAGACACTTCCATTCGTTCACATCACTGGGATCAAACTCATCATGAAGGGGGAGAAAAGGAAACATTGACTGTTAAGAATGAGCTCATGGATGGAAACTAGGACGGGACAGGGCTCACAGGGAGTAGGAGTTCCTTCGTACTGAGGCTATCTTGAGGAGTGGGACATACAATGGGCAATAATCCTGCCCATTTGCCTGGAGTCTGAACAGAAATTTGAATGGGCTACAAGGGCGTGTCAGCTGAATCGTATATCAGCCTGATACTGATATAGCATCAACTCATGACGTACTCAGGGAGGACCTTGCCTTCCATAGAGATATTGTTAGGAAAGTGAACAAAAAAATGGACCTCACTTAGTTTGACACCATTTGGTTGGACAATGACTTTCACATTGAAGGTGGAAGACATATTGTGGTGAGGGACCAAACTAAGAACAGCGTGTCGACACAGTAAGTTGTGTCACATGCCTCTGATCAATCAACTAACTCAGATCAATCGTCACCAATTCCTTCAAGATCCATGTACAATGCTTGGCTGTGGATGAGGTGTATGGCGCACTGTGGGCACCGTTGTGTGTCATCACCAATTCCTTCAAGATCAATGTACTATCTTATTTTTTTTTGATTGTTGTACAGTCCTCTACTGATGTATGTATCGAGATCATTTATTTGTCCTTTCGTGATGCATGCCAGCAGCGTATTGAACGACTTTATAAATGGCTTCATTTCGTACATGTAACCTGCCATGCTATATATTTCCTAGGGAGTATAGCCCATGTAGCCAACACGGTTATTGTTATTCTAGTGCATAGTCATACTCTCAAAGTACCAGTTGGGACGTGAATCGTTGGTGACTGCATGGAAATCTGTGTTGGGATCCATTGTGTTCACTGCACTAAGTTGGACCCATGGACTGACCGATCTAGGAATGCCATTGTACAGCGCACTGACCTGCACAAACAGTGAGAAATAAGTGTATGCAAATAAAGAAATTGATACACCTGAACAGGGAATAAGTTGGTAGCATCCTGGCTGCCATACTGCAGGATCACCTTTGTGGGAATGATGCTGACAACTTGCTGGTGCATTGACGCGACTTGCGTGAGGTTGAACACCCCTCTGCGGATTGCAGTGTGGACATTATTCGGCGAGTTTGAATAGGAACGCCATGCAAGCTCCAAGGTGCCAAAGACATGTTCTGTGGGACAGATGACAACCTCAAGAACAACAATGACAAAAACAGCACAAGCACAGATGAACCAAATGATGAACGTTGAGCACAAACTTCTCCCACCAAGCTTGACGAACGTCCTCACATTTCATCCAGCCAAACCATTTGAGGAAAAGGGATGGTATCCACCAGGTTAGGAGCCAGCACAGCAAGACCCAGCGTCGACGAGCCGACGTCTCCTTGATGACTTCAGTTGTTTCGTTCTCCATGATTTCACCCGCCAGAGCCTCTTTAGCAATCAAACCTTCCTTATCAGCGTTTTGGAGCATGTTTCTGGAAGGCATGTACAACTCGGAATCCTAGTTGGAGTTGGTCTCTTCCCGATTGGACATCAGTCAATTTCGGTTGTCAAAATCATCAGAATGGAAAGATTTACGGTCCTCGTATTCGTCGTCATAGAAATTTCCATGTTGGAATGGAGAGGCATTGGCCACGAGTGGGAGTGTGGCTGGGAAGACACTTGGTTGTAGGGATCTGCGTAGTCATCTGGGGGGAATCCTGGGGATGTGTAGGGAGTGTAGGGATCGCATATTGAGCAAACATCAATGCCAGCTTCTGCCTCAGCATCGCGGAGGCGGTTTCGTTTCTGCTCCTCCACATCAAGAGAACAAGGATGGTCTTCGAGAGAATGGAATGCAGCTTGAGACAAGAAAACCTAGATTAATAGTAAAACAATGAGAATAGCGTGACAAACCATCATTCGAAATTTACCTTGTATTGACCGAGAACTATATCGGTTTCCTGCAAACCCAAGACGTTTCTGGTCTGCTCGACCTTGTGGAATCATCCATCATTGGGATTCACACAGAAGACAAACCAGAACTGCATTTCTGATAACATCTCAAACAAGGTATCCAGGGCAGCTCTAAATTCACCAGCTACACATGGTGTCAGACCAGAGGAGGAATTTGGCATGTTGTCCTCCCATTCTTGTTCTTCAACAGTACTATCCTCACAGAGCATTGTCATCTGCTTGACTGTGCCCTTACGATGTGTTGATGAGGTACACATTGGGTCGATGGGCTGCTGAGTGGAGATGATGGTGTCCTCGTTCTTGGGATGTGCCTGGGTGGCAATGGCCTTGGCCAAGAACAACCCCTTGACAAAGGGATTGGCAGATCCGGCACCTTCTATGCCATCTGATGTACCAACGAGAGAGCCGTGGAGAAGGGAAACAAAGTCGGGGTTGAGGGAATTGAGGTTACACTTGAGGAAGCCTTCAGAGGAATAAGACACAGGACCATTGAAGTGGCTGATGGTGAACGTGGGGGGATCCTGATTGATCCACCGGCCCAACTTTGAAAGATGAATGATTGCCCCAGCATTTGCTGAATGCCTCCACCGTTGTGAGGTCGGTCTTCTTGTGTGATCGGCGAGCCTGGTCATCCATGATATGGATGAGGCCACCATGCTTGTTTTGAAGGAGGTGAATGCACTCTGTGTTGTCAAAGTAGGGCACCGAAGGGACGAAGCGAGGAATACCCTGTGTCCAATACTCATCAACATTCGACTCGAAGATACATTTTTTGCAAACCTTCATTTGTGAAGTTGATGCAGAACTGATCAAGGGAGTTGGGGTGGTGTTTTGGGGACTGGGGAGATCAAAGAGATCAATGAAGGTGTTGAAGTCATCATGGCAGAGATGTTGGTTTGATGTGTTCATTTAGCTGAGCAAAAGGGAGGGAGTAGTATCTTGGTGAGGTCTTCACAGTTATCAGGAGCACATTGGCGTCAAGGA
The DNA here is from genome assembly GCA_038092395.1 of Boletus variipes var. fagicola. NCBI lineage: Eukaryota > Fungi > Basidiomycota > Agaricomycetes > Boletales > Boletaceae > Boletus > Boletus variipes. The sequence continues at coordinate 472 of JBBPQG010000249.1, read as the reverse complement.
AGACTGTACAAAGCTCTCCCTTGATGAGCTTGTCTTGTAAGCAAGATTGTGCTTAATAAGCCGCGCAGGACATCGAATGAGCCGTCTGACCTTCTTTGGGCAACCCCCAACTCACACTGCTCCACTGGCAGTCGGCACCAATGTTGTTGCGGTGGGCACCAGCACGCTGCCTGGAATACACTACCAATGTTAGATCTTGTTGATCTCGCAGAAATACCAACAGTGTTACACTTGGTCTGGGTAGGAACGAGCATAGCCTTTGAGTAGTCAAGAGACAAGAGCGTTGAGTCTAAAGTATGACGAGGACTTATAGAACAGAGGGTCGAAGGTCAAGGGTACCTTGCGGGGGCATCCACACAAGGGTCAAAGGGACTGGGCTGAGACTAGTAGTTCAAGGGTTCAAGGGAGCTGGGCTAGAACCAGCAGAGAATGAAGCAAGAGCAATAGATTGTACACAGTACAAGAAGACAAA
>JBBPQG010000248.1:0-25692 GCA_038092395.1 Boletus variipes var. fagicola | reverse complement strand
GGCACCTATGATATCAGTGACAAAAAAAACATACCATAGCAAAAAAACGATTGCCATGACATAAACGCAGGGGCAGTGAAGGGACTGGAGGAGTGCGATGATCCCTTAAGGGGTGAGCACAAGCGCACTCATCTTTCCCAACCTAGATAATTATCTTCAGTTGATCTGCATCCACAATGTAATTGGCTGCAGCCTTCATGATATGCACCTCCATGGGGAAAAAGGCAGTGCAGGGACAGACACAACAGTGATTCTGGTGAGACATGATAGCAATTAAGGGTATTACATGTGTGGCGGTAGTGTTGGTTCAATGGATGATGGGGATGGTTTGAGGGGGGAGGAGCGAAAAATCACCAGCAGGTCTTTCCCACTAGCATGGCCTGTGCACACCCAGCTCCCAGAGGCATAATTGAAGCCATCATATCTGGAAATATGAATTCTGAAAGATGAGAGAGAGATTCCTAATTGGATGTAAAAGCGAAAGCAGTGAAAGCGAAATGTGGACAGCGGAATCAGGGATCCAAAGCAATTAATCAGTGAACATACATGTATTTATGGGAGTAAAAGCGAAAGCAGAGAATGAAAGTGAAATGTGGACAGCGGAATCAGGGATCTGAAGCAATTAGTCAGTGAACATAGATGTATTTGTGAAACGAATACTTTTGTCCGGCCCCGCCCCTCATAACGGCTCTCCACGGCATCGATCACGCTCCCGTTGTCAAGCACAGCGCTCAAGTTTGCAAGTCAGTAGTTCACAATGGCCACGGTGTGCGTTCGCGTGTGGCATCTGGCATCTGGCAACTTGAACTTGTGTGGCAAGTCTCGGATAATGTATTTGGAGGACTGGAACGTTTCTCTACTCGACCATGCCCCGATCCCTGACGTAGACGGGCTGGACACGTACAACCACAGATCAGACATGCTATTGAAAATGAAACTGGAGTACATAATGAACAAACTGTTCTTGGGGGTGTCGTCACATCGAACCCAAGAGAGGTACATTTGAGAAACGTCTACGAAGGGCATCTATGTGCATTATGCAAAGCCCAGCAAATGTTCTCTCGTGAAGCTCGTCATGCTGGAATGATACATTATGGGCAAGTTCGTGTGCAAAGATGAGGTACCTTCACCAAAGCAGTGTCATCGAGAGTTCGTGTTATTGATGGCGCAAGAGGCGAACATACCATTCCATGATGAATCTCTTCTCGTCAACCTTTTTGTAGTCTATACAAACACATATTAGTCCTCGCGTGCGCTACTTAATCAGTCAGACTACGCACGGTGTTCACGATAATGCGCCAGGTTGAGATAGATGTGACCTCGCTTGTGGTTAAAGGCCATGAGATTAGGGTCTGAATTCTTCCAAAATATGCGGAATGTCGCACGATCCTTCTTGAATACATCGGCCAGACTAACGACAAGCTGTGCGAATTCTTCCACCACTTCTCCCAGCTGCTCGGGGCAACGCGACTGTTCTGATAAGATTTGGATTGAGAAGCATGTAACCCTCCGTGAAAACATGTTTACACTCACTTGCCTTGAAGAACATGATGCCATACTTGTTAAAGCGCACTACGAGACAATGATATCTTGGTTTGTCGGACTCGAGGGTGAGTAGTCCTTACCATCTGAGTCAAGCTCCGTGTCAATTTGCCCGCAATAGACGTCCTTCCTCTTCAAGTCGGACCCGGTCAGCAATTCTCTAAACCACTTCTGAGATTCCTTGGATGGATCGGCTGTTTGTGTAGGTGGACAGATCGCTTGCTTCGCCAACTCTGCGGGGTCTTGCGAAACTGTTCAGCCACATTCCGCGAAAACAGACAAACGGGCGTAGCCGCAGCTTACCGATTTTAGGAGAAACCGCGCTCGCTTTACGTTTCTTTGGCGACGACCTCAACAGGCGTGATACGAAAGTGGGACCTGTCGAGGACAGAGCACGAGGGAATTTCCGACGTCTATGTTGATGGCCTTCGCGGGGGGCTAAACCGGGGGAATCATCCTTTGACACACCACACGGAGTATTGTTAAGGGCAGCCGGCGCGTTCGTCTCCGTTTCGCCTACAAGTCGAAAGCCTCTCAGAATGCGCTGGCAATGAAAGCGGGGAAGCTTACCGCAGTAATCCTGATCCATACGGCTTTCCTTGTTCATCAGAAGCAGCTGCATGGCCAACACATCTCTTGGTGAGTAGGTCTTGAACAGCTTTCTGCAAAGCGCGGTTGCAGTACTATGTAACCCGGTCAGCGATATTATTGGCAAATTGGCAATGACATACTCGGTATACATGGCCTTCTTGTCTACATCTTTTACAATGTAAAGGGTGATCGGGTCTTTGCTCAACCCGGCAGTGACCTCCCGAGGTTTTGCGGGGAAGGCGCCAAGCGGACACTTGAGCACTTTGTGCAGTTCAAGTTTCTCGCAAGTTTTCACCGTTAGCGTAAAGATATCAACAGGAAACACTAGTTCCGGCTCTTTTTTTTTCAAGGTGTTCACACATTGTATAATGTCGTCGGGCTTGAGTGACGAAGAATTCGTGGGTTCTTCGTCCGTTGCGCAAACTTCGTACGTCACGCAACTATCCAATGACTCTGAACCAAGTTCCTCATATAATGCTGTTGAAAAGATAAACGAGAAGTTACACAATTACAGCGGAAACTTGAACACTTACCCTTGAGTCCGTCTGGAGCCACGGGAACAGATTGACAAAAGTCGCGAAGGTTTTCCCTGTCGCCGCCTCTCAGGATTTCACATGCTTGTTTCGGCTCTTCCCCGTAAGGCCCGTCTGACATATGTTGCCAAAGTAAGATAGGGGATTTGCGCAGAGCCATTTTGAGCTCTCCGGAAAATGTGTCAAATTCCTTCGCGATGTCTTGAAGGCAATTATAACTAGTCGAACGTTAGTACTCTCGAGGGGTCGATAAAATCGACGCACCGATCATCAGGTGCCAGTTCCAGAAAGCGTCGGGGACAAGCTACCATTGCCGTTGCGATGTCCGATGCTTTGGGCGGTTCTCTCTTGACAATGAGGGTGATCAGGGAATCATCTCCACCATCGCAAAGCTCTATGAATGGTAATAAATGAGCCAGGTGACGTTTATGCTGGGGAAGTGATGACATGAGAAAACAATCTTTCAGGCGTTGGTGGGTGGTGGACGGCAGGTTGGGTTGGATGGGGTAAGTCTCGAATGGAACAAATCGGACTTCTCCAAGTTTCTGGATATGTTCAAATCCAAATTCCGAGTCTGTTCAGACCATTCTCGACGTTGTTTCTTTGCTCGTAAAAAACAAGACTCACTAATCGTGTTCTGTGAGAGCTGCTTAATCCATGTCTGGGCCAACCCGATATTTGAAGGGGCCTTTGTCTTCAGACGCTCAATTAGTATATCAGGAGGAGGAGTGTCCTTGACTCCGAGTATGCCTGCATACTTCGCGAGGGAATGAGATATCATGTGAAATCCCATTTCTTCCCAGACAGGACAGGAAACCACCTGATTTAGTGAACAGTCAGTACTCGAGCGCTTCGATTAGCCGGGAGCCCAGGACATCCACCTCGTTCAGATGAACCAATGACCCGGTTTTTGTGGAAATCATGGCAACACCAGGCTGCTTGGCCTCTTCGCAATATTCTTCGCCGTTGTCCGAAAGACACTGTTCAGCCAAGTCAACCTTTGTCTTGTCTCGGCTGGCCAACCACTTGTCGACTTCTTCAAGTGGCGGATACACCCTGAAGCCCAACTTGTTCAGGAGCTCTGTTCCAACACCGTCTGTCCCACGCAGGGAAAGAATTGGAAGACCATGCTCTCGCAGTCTGACACCTAGTCCACCTGGTTGATGCAGCGCTACCGCGGTGAGTTTACCATGCTCTTCGGAATCGAAAACCTTCTTCCTCCTCAGCTGTCCTATCCGCTGCTCTGATAGATCTCCCTTCGCCACCATGTCTGCAAGGTACGGTAAAAAGCGATCGTTCATGTAGTCTGTCGACTCTTCCAATCTGAAAGGTGGTCCCGGGCCATCAATCTCCCAGAATAAGCTTGACAATTATTCATTCCCGTACCGTTTAAGTAATCCATCCCACTCCAACCTTGAACGAACTCCAAGTAGTTCATACACACGGTTATTCAGTGTACGATCATCGACAATGGGAATGTCATCCCAGATCCCGGCAATCCCGAAATACGAGTCACCCGGCTTCCTAAACCCGCAATTGGTGCTTATACATGCGAATGAAGCCAAATGGCCCTTTGCTTTCTCCCATTCTTGCGACGGCATGGCTGGGGTGCCGAGTGACCCAGAAAAGATGGTAAGAATACGGCTATCGAATGCCTTCTCTGGATCTGCATCGTCATGTTTGCAAACGAATCCCAACCATTCGAAGGGATCCAATGGTTCCCATCCAAACAGGTCACGTAGATAGTGAGCATAAACCTGTGGTTGGCGGATATAGATGGTCTCGGAAGGGAGAAGGTCTTTGTCATGCGTGAGCTGCGTGTAGTGTTTGATTCTCTGCAATTCGATGACTCCGCATTTTTCGCAAGAGAGATGGCCTCTGTCGCGGAGCTCGTTGAAGAACTCCTTTTCCTTTTTATCACTTGCTCCAAGCCTCCCCTTGTTATTCCCCCACCAACCAAAAAAATTCTCCATATCTGCTTCGGATAGGTGGTGAGAAGTAAACTCTTCTACTATGTCCTTGGGCCCGCAGCGCTTAATAATAGTTCGCTCGTCAGTCCAGTCCCACTGCTCTGCTGGGACTTCGGCATGCAGGTGAGGCATCTTCTTGAGAATGGAATGTAGGCCTTTGTTGTATCGCCTGACGAGCGAGACGTGTGAAATCCCATGATTTGATAAGACGCTCTGCTCTGGAGGGGAGAAGAAACCGGATTTAAGATGAAGTGATGTTCCACAAGTTGGATTCTGTTTAAATGCAAATTGTTGCATCGTGTACAGTCCCAATTTCTCAACTTCGGCGAGCTTTGACCCGGCGATCTTCATTTCCTGCTCGTATATGGCCCGTGCGAGATGACCGGCTATATTCAAGAGCGACTCGTTCCATTCTGTCAATATTATATTAGCTGGTGATACAGTGCAGCGGTATTCGTACATACTATCGACCTGACTATTGCTGGTAAGGGGTCAGCGTTGTTGCCATATAGACCAAGAGGAAACACCGACCCTAAGCGAATCGAACTGCGCACCATATCTGGAACGATATGCTTACTTGCAATGTGCAATCCAATGCTCGTGGACTCTTTGGTGCTTTGGCCCTGGCGACATAAGCAATCATTTAAATGACCAGGAACTCGAACACCTCACTATAAAGATTCGCCCACTTCTTTTGCGCTTCGTGAGTGGGCCAAAGAAAATGTCTGGGAATACACACACCTGTTTTTCTGCGGCAAAATCCCATCTGATCCATCGAAAAGGTGCCGCAACGAGCTTTTTTCCACGTGGTCTCGCTGCTCGGCATCAAACTACAACAGGGGGTAAGCTGCAAAAGTAATAAAGGTGGCACTGTGAAGACTACATACATATACGGCTTCGCAAGAGAAGTCACGCAGAAGACCCTTCATGATTGACTTGACTTCTTCCTCCATCCCCTTTTGCAGATGGGTTTTTATCCGTGCAGTGTAGAGGAAATAAGCGGCCTTAAACAAGGATTCGCTTGGTCGAGAGGTAGTCGTCCGGTTTGGTATCTCGGGAGAAGGCGCGAAGCCCTCCACATCAGCAGTCGTTCCGTTAAGAAGTGTCCTCTGTTCTGCAAGGAATGCCTTGTCCTTGGCGTGAACCGAAACGAATTGCTCTATGAAAATAACCCTCAAAAAGGTACGAAGATTCAAGGCGACGTACATACCGACGACGCGGATAGATTCAATGGTCATTATCCCTGAATCACCACGAATCATCGGGACTTCAATAGACGAACCCGATTGACGGTTCTTCTCGATGTACAGGATTTCGCGATCAGCAAGGAAAACGGTAATAGATTTGACTTTTTCCAAGAATGTTATTGAGGAGATAAGGAACCTTGCTATGTCAGGCAGGTGTGGCAGTCGCTTCCTAACGCCATTCCTGAGCACAAGCTCGACGGATGTCCACCCATCAGATTCACATGGGTCCAATGTCCAGCGGAGCTGAACATTTGTAATTAGAACTACATCCTTGCAGGTGCCAGTGTACCAACCTCGCGGTCTTCGGACCTTTGAATTTGCAGAGACCGGCCTAAATACATCTCATCAACCACGCTGAGACTAACAAAGAAAATCTTACCTTTAGACCTCACGCGAGGACTGTCACACACACCCAGGACAGTATAAAACCCTACAATACACGTAAGTTCTTCAGAGCTTGAAGATGGATGCCAACCTACTCACCAACCCCAAAAGTCCCAACCTTTGCTAGCTCTTGATTTCCGTCACCTGTCAATATAAAGTCGAGGGTTAACCTGTGTCTGCTGAAATAATCTATCAAGTTACCTATCGTGCAAAGTCTTTTCCACTGAGGGTCATCTAGACCACGTCCGTCATCCCGGATAGTCCACATGTATGCCTGTAACAACAAATGACACCTGAACGTTCAGAATGTCACTATGAGGATCTCTCACAATATCGCCTTCAGAAGCATCACAGTGTTCACCATTCTTTTCTGTTTGGAAGTGTATTTCTATATTTTTCGCTTCCGCATCGTCGGCATTTTGGATCAATTCCCGAAACACTAGCAATTCGAAATTAGTAAAACGCCTGTGACAAACATTGTAACAAACCATCGAATGGCCCCGAGTAGTTGCATAGGGATCTGTCCACCAGCGCTGATATGTTAGCCCCGAGTTTGTTCCCAGGCCGTCCCTGCATTACAGTAACAAAACACAGGTTTTAGAAAGAGGCCCCAGACCGCACATTCAATGGCCAGGTACTACACACCGAGCCCAACTTTTCTTCCATCGCGGGCAAGATTTAAACACCAATTGAACTTGCTGTCAGTATATTCGCGGTGGGAAAATATCAAGTGAGGGACCGAAATCGTCGCAGCCTTGGCGTGTGGTTCTTTCGTATATTGGCGCCAGGTTCATTCTCAGCTCAATGGAAGCCTGTAGTACGTGACTGAAACGTGTTGATGGCGGGAGCCACTAGGCTATAATGGTCGAGTGCGAGCGCTTCGCGTTGCCTGTGGCAGGCTTGTTGATCGCAATCACGTCTGTCTGCGTCTACTCTTATCCACTGCGGAATCGTTGAAGCCCCTGGCCAAGTTGAACGATGGATGACACCACGACAGTGGTTCGCCTTATCCTAGCATCTGGAAGGGTACTCTCGGCAGCCAACCATGTCAAGCGTGCTTATAACACGCAAGAATCCTTCATCCAGCTTCATAATGACCTCGGACACATCTTATACAGTTTCAACTGCTTTCTCGATGACCTCTATTCATCTGCAGGTAGCGGTCCACTCCAACAGTGGTTTGCTAACAAGTACCCTCAAGGCTGCTTGGACGCCTTAACGGAACTGGAAGCCCGGATTTCGGGCATTGACTCTACCGCCGGGACGGTGAATGAAATCCACAGTACAGTTGAGTACTTCGACCAGCACCGAGCTCTTTTTCAAGCCTTGCTTGACACTAGGGTGTGTCTCCGAGTTCCCCCATACTGCCATACGCCCACACTAACCTGTGTAGGAGTCGCCCAAGAAGTCTGGTGTTGCCCCAATCCTCACGAAGGATGGTACATCGGCTCATCATGATCCGAACGAGGTACTTTATATTAGGTGTTTTGTTGTTCTCAAGATTTACCATCATGTGTGAACAGTCACAAGAATTCGAAGTACCATCTACTAGAGATGGATCACTCTGTGATTTTAGCGCTGGTCCCAGTGTCAGTACATGATACCTAATACTGTCATATGTCCATACTAACCCTGTGTAGGAGCCGCTTGCCAACCCTGATAATTCCGTTGGTCAGAGTGATGACAATAGGCAGCATCACTCAGCTGAGGTGCACTATTTGTTACGTCTCTTTCATCATGTCCTCATGACTGATCTCATTCAGGGACGTGGAACTCCTCCCCATGGGGTTTGTACACCCTGTAATGATCACATGCATCCTGTACTAATTCCATGTCCAGCAACCAGCTGGGCTGAATAACAAAACTGGTGCTGGTACTCGTCAACAGAATAGACCTCTGTCGGATCAAATAAAAAAATTCCGCCTACGTAAATACCTCACCAGAAGGAAAGCGAGAGGTTTCCTGCAACTGAAGAAAAGTAGTATTCCGCCTGCTGACACTCGTTGGGACGACCCACTGCAGACAGAGATGGCATCCCTAAGCAATAGACCAGGGACAGTAGCGGGTGCTAGATTAGATGATGTGAGTCTCCAAGCTTCTTTGTGTATATGTATTGCTGACCATCGGGTCCTTAGTTCACTCGCGGGGATGAGCAACCCGTCCCCGACAATGAGACGCCAAGCATCTCAAGCCTTGGAGCTACGGATCAACGAGAGTCTACTCAGATAAATCTACCATGGCAAGCCGATGCAAACAACAACTCCATTACAGAGACACCCACATCCCATTCGTCGTGGAGTTGGTCAGACCTGTTGTGTTTCCCTAAACGGGCAGAAAGATAAGTGCAGTGGAGTCAAAGTGTTACGTTTTTATGCGAGCGACATTGTTAAGCAGCGCGGATTTCTTTTTTTGTCCTCCTGGATTCCTAGTGCACCAGCCTCTCCTACCACGACATGCTACGTAGCGTTTGCACCCACCCTCGCAGCTCATGCGCTCACATCCCAGCTGGCAGGTAGTACAGGCTTCTGTCAGACTGGAAAGTGCTGCGTGTTTTCGCCAACCTCTCCCTTTTACTACACTCAGCAGTCACTCATGTCACTCGTCTGTAAATACTATTTACATGCAATCCATGTTTCTTCCTCGTCTAGCCCAAAGACTAGACTTGAGTGTATAATTGATATTTACTAACTAACCACTTCTGGTAAAAGAAGTTAATGTGACAAAGCTCGAAACACCGAGTAAGACGAGAATGAGACACGCTACTCCAAGGACTACGACGGCAACGAGATGGCCAGGACTAAAAATCTGGTATGCCAAAGCGATAAGAAAAAGGGCGATCCTGAACAAGCGATAAGCTAGGACACGTAGCACTGAAAGACAAGACTTACGACCAGATTGGCAGGGCCGTAGGGAGGCTGTGAGTGATCGCGAGAAAGGGTATTCCCATTTTCCTGCTTATATTCTGTAGAGCGTTTGCCTACAAGCGGTTGAGGTTCGATTAATGCTCGAAGGTGGCATGCAGCTGGAAATGACACACCGCAGTACCAGCAAACCTAAGCCCTGGATCACTGTAAGCTTTCGATATCACAAACGATACAACGATCGAGGTAAGTGTTGTCAGAGCGGAAGCACATATGATAATTTGCGATGCAGTAGAGGGAAACGTCGGGGTGTCAACCACGCCTGGTACAGCAAGGAAAGTAACGTTCGCGATAAGCAGCACCGACGACTGCTTGGGGTCAGAAAGTATGGGCAGGAGAGACTAGAGGTCCTTACAAGAATTGTACACCGACTCAACTCGTCCGTCATCCGCATGACAAATTCTCTCCAATGTGGCTGAACAATAATGTGGTCAGCCCAAACACGCCGTAACCGGATGGCATGTTCCCTGAGGAACCCGAACAGAAAGATGTTTACGACCTTGAAAACTGGTCGATCTTCCCAGTAATCTTCCTCAAAGATGTATGCGCCCGCATCGAGGCGTGCACATTCTTGTCCATGAAAATTGACGAACTTATTACGGGCTGGTTTACCAGTCAACTTTGTCCTAAACCAGATAAACCAGATCCTTACCAAACATGGTCATAAGTCGTGCTTCCCGAAAATTTGAGTGTTGTAATGCGATGAATGAGTACGGACCCACCTACAACACAAATGCTATACTCGTTCTGGGACTCCATTCCATCTACACATATAATCAGGAACAGTGAGGAATATGAAGATCCAGAACACACTACCTGGCAATGAATTCACAAGTTCCAATAGCGAATCCAATCCTTCATGAGCGAAGGGGCTCAGTGAGCTATTAGAGGTAGCTACATCTGCGAAACGAGTAGTACAATGTGCGGGCACGTGACCTATGACACACACCAGCTTTGGCGTAGCTCACTATTCCTCTTAGCTCGTCGTAGGTCTCTTTACGAAAGCGGCGATTATGAGGGTAGTATTGGCAGTGAGACCTAAGAGCAGAGGAATTGAGATTGTTACTGTATCAATCCGAGATTAACAATGATTAAATGACGACGTGGTGCAGAGACTTGCCTGAAATACACGAAATGAAATATACCAGTAGCATCCCTCAAGAAGATACTCTAGAAACATGTTAGAAAGGAAATGCCAAGTGTCTGAGGAACCCACTAATTTGGCTTGGTTGGGTAACCCCTTTAAATGTCTTTCGAAACACCTTTCCTACTTTCACATCAGTGAGCCAGAAGAGACGACGACTGATGTGGTCGACAAAGTAATATTGGCATGCATGTCTAGTAGGACCAGTTGAGATGACATTCAGTACGAGTTCTGTATGATCATCCAGGAAATTCTTTTGAGTAGCTTCGTGAATGAGGTGGCTTGCAGAAAGCACAATGTCTTCCCCAAGCCCGTTGTCCTCCGTGATGTATGTGTCAGTAAAGAGCCGCTAGAAGAATGTTACCCCAAGGAAACAGAGAGAGGGTGAATAAACCCCACCAACTCAGCGTAATAGAAGAAAAGATTTCCTTCTGGGTGAACGAAGCTTTGCCAACCTGGCGGGTGTGGCTGACTAAAATTCGAGATAGTAAGACGACATTATGCGAGGCGAAACGAGATGCGTACGAAAGACTCTCATTGCCAGCGGGGATTCGAAAGTTGGCAAATATCCTAGGATCTAGTGAGTGTCGAGTGAATGCTTTTTCTAAGGGCATACCCGTCGTGTTTACGCCCGGCGTATCGTATCGCCCCATCAGCGACCCCAGGTTGAACACTCCAGGTAGGCATGGGCCGCGCTGAGGATCTCAATAATTCGGTCGTTGTAGCAGACTCTGTTGCCACCTGGGCGTTGACTGAACTGTGAGTCGGAGCTGTTGGGCTGAAGATTCGAGAAGGAACAACAGATTCCATGTCTGACAGCTGGAACGCCACATGTCGATTGGCCGCTGGGAGATGGATACTGTCAGAACACAGGATGCGAGCTGGGAAGTCTGTGAAAAAAGTCGCTTTGACTCTTTGGAGTGAGCGCCAGAGTGAAACAATCCGCCCGAGCACCGCAGTGAAGCCAGTGGTCAAGGACGAGCGTAGTCGAATGGCTAAGGAAAGCAAGAACTTGAGGCGGTACAAGGAACACCGAATCGACATACTGCACAAAGCAGTCGGACTTGGAGTGTATTGACTTAGGTAATGAGTACGTCGAGCGACTCGAGTCCGACGCTTGCCGGCAATCGACCGATCAACCAAAGGGGTTTGCGTAAAGGATGGCACTCCGCGTGGAAAAAAACTGTCAATTACAGATATGCTTGGAACTTGAAGCTAGCTGAAGAGGGAGCATGTACAATTGTAGCATCACGATCATGGTTGCAAAGACTACACACATCTAGTAATAACCTATCACCGCGAGCCACACCGCGTCATTTCCCCGTAACGTGCCAGTTCATCCTCCGTTTGAAGGCCCAGCCCTCGGCCAGTGTTACGAAGTAATAGGAACTCGCTACGTCGTGACTATATACATGCATGACTCGAAGATTGTTAGAAGAATTACTTTGTACCAGAGATTTACAAGCATAAGGCACGACTGCCACCAACACGACCCGAACCGGCGTTTTCGCCAGTTAAGCAAGGCTGCTGGCAAAAAAGTACAGTATCATGCAACTCATTGTACTAAAACATAGGAGAATGAAATATACGATGCCAAAAATGATGCGGACAACTGGATATGCCTGGACAAAAATTCGGCAGACTAGGGCAACGAAAAAGAGGGAAATCCTATGGGTGATGGTGACAATCTGCAGTGAACAAAACGACAAAAACCTACGCCCAGATCAGCAAAGCCATAGGCAGGCTGTGTGTGATCGCAAGATAAGGAATTCCCACTTTCTTGCTTATGTCCGACAAGATCTTCGTCTGCAAGCCAATGTATTAGGACCGACACCAGAACGCGACAGGAGACATACTGCAGTGGCAGGGTCGACGAATTTCGGATTAGCATACACGTTCAGCAACACAAACGATACCACGATTGAGGTGATTGTCATAAGTGCTGAACCATAGATAATAAATTGCAAAGGGACCGTTACACCTGGTGCGGCTAGGAAAGCCATGTTTGTGGCAAGCATTATCGTCGACTGCTCATTGTAAGACACGGGAAGGAGGGCAAATAAAGCGTTCCTACAAAGGTTGTATACCGGGTCAGTTCGTCCGTCACCCTGGTTACAAAGTCCTTCCAGCGCGGCCGAATGATGATGTGGTTGGCCCATACACGCCGTAACCGCATGGTGTGTTCCTTGAGTGACCAAAACAGAAAGAAGTTTAGAACCTTGAAAACCATCCAATCCTCCCAATGTTCCTCGTCAAAAAGATACACGTCTGCATCGAGGCGTGCACATTCTTGTCCATGGAAATTGATGAACTTGTTACGAGCTAGTCAGCCTGTCAACCACCCCGCAGATGTGCAAAGCGGACAGCGTGCTTGCCAAAAATGTACATTAATCGTGCTTCCCATAAATTTTTAGCGCTACGTTGTGGTAATGAAAGTATATTCGGCTTACCAGCGATGCACACAGAATACTCGTCTTGAGGCGCCGCATCATCTGCACAAGTCATCAGGACGTGCGGATGTGCGGAGCGAGAAAACTCTCCTGAGGGTGGATTCACGACATCTAACAGCGAGTTCAGTTCGTCCAGTGCGAATGGGCTCAGAGAGGTATCAGAGGTCATTTTGTCTGGGTAATGAATGAGATATGGGTGTATGCAAGCATAAGGTTTGTAGACTACACCAACCAGCCTTGGCGTAGCTTAGCATTCCTCTTAGCTCGCTAAAAATTTTCTCGGAAGGTCGTCGTTTGTAGGGATAGTATTGGCAATGAGACCTGGGCCAGATAACTTGAGACGGTGACTGAGTCAATACTGGAATTAGCAACTGCCAGCGGACATAGTGGTGGAAGGACCTGCCTAGGATGCACGGAAACGAGCCAACCAATAGCATGCCTCGAGGAGATACTCTTTGTCTGCGTCAGGAAGGAAGGAGTGAATATCTAACCAACGGACCTAGCTGACTCAGTTGGGTAACTCCTCTGAATTGTTTTCCAAACAGTTTGTCCACTGTCACATTGGTATGCCACCAAAGACGACGATTGACGTGATCAACGAAATAATAATGACATTTGTCACTGCCTTCCGCCACGTTCAGTACGAGCTCCGTCAGGGTATCGGCGAGTCCAGCTGCTTTGTCCCTAAGTTCTCTTGCTTTTGACACGATTCGATCCGCCACCCCGTCTTTCATGATGTATGTGTCAGTGAAAACGTGCTGGAAAATGGTCACAACAAACGCATATTAGAGATCAGATAAACTCAACCAATTCTGTATGATAAAATAGGACATTTCCTTCTGGATGCACGAACCGTTCCCAACCCAGGGATGGTATTTCTCTGTTGTTCTCCTACCAGTCAGGCCATTGCAGTCGAGACGAAACATGCAACATACGCTAGACTCTGTTTTCCAGCCGGGATGTGTAACTTAGCATATTCGCTAGGGTATAGTGTGAACGTCAAATGGGACAAGGAGCGAACATAGACATACCCCTCGTTTTTACGCTTGGCGTATCGTGTCTCTCCATCAGGAACTCCAGGGCGAACATGCCAAGCTGGCTTCGGCTGCGTTGTAGGACTGGTCGATGCGGAGGTAGATTGCTCGGGCAATGCTGTTGGACCAGCCACACCGGAATTGTCGGCGGATGGATCAACAGGATGGGGATCCGAGAAGTGCACCACACGATGGGCTGGCGGCGGCGGATCGTGTGAACATAGAATGTGAGGCGGAGAGTCGGGAAACGTGCTTTTGTGTACCCGGAATGAGCGCGAAAGAGAAACGAGCCAACCTAGAGCAGCATTGCACCTGGAGAGCAATCGCAAGCGGGAAGGGAAGGGAAGCAGGAACTTGAAAAGGCGTACTAGACGCCAGAATAACTTGAACATTTTCGAATCCAGTACGTGCAGAGACCTTGCGATAACGCAGCCAACCTCTTTCAAGTTGGGCTGGAAGACCACTGTGAACGTGGTTCAATTGTTAATGGCTCGCTCATGGCTACTATGCTTGTAGTACTCTTCAAGTTCCTCCCACGAAAACCGCGAGAGGAGCGCCGTACGTATAAGTCTTGACTCTTGAGGCCTCGTGGCCCGAAGGGTCTGATGGCATACTTCCGTCTGAAGACAAACGTGTTCTGCGGCGTGCGCGCCGCGATTGGCCGCCTTGGGAAAAGTCGGTGGGTACTTACTACTTACTTATACTAGCCTGAACACGTGTATCTTTCTCAGAATCGCGGATGGCAATTCATTCAAGCTTGCCTCATTACTAGTAGACGGTCTGGTCACTGGACTACAAGGACGGCCCGCCAGCAGCCGCGTGACTTCCGAACCAGTTCATGACATAAGGCAGTCAACACCAGCCTTCGTCACGCTCGCCTTTCTTCGTCCTCGTCACGGCAATTCCCCACGTTCACTCGAGAGTCGCTCAGTCGTCGCCATCCTCGATGGTGAGCAATTATGCTGCACTAGCATATTCCCTTGAACACACCAGAGTCACTAAATTCATTTCGTTCACTGATCAAACAGAATGACCGAACTTCGGTTCAGGTAAGCGCCCGATCCGGTTGTCCTCAGCATGGGTCTCAGCTGCTAACTCATATCTCTTTCGACGCTTTTTCCTTAGCTCGTACGTTGTATTGCTTTGTCTAGACAAACCACACTAATTCAGTCTGGTTTTCTCATTTTTAGCCTGTAGGTTGAAATGTAACTCTGCTCTGATCGAGGCTGAGCACAATTCGCGTCGTCCTGTTTTCATGGTGATGCAGCTGATTCATGCCAATGCCGCATCGTTGAATGCGTGGCATCAGCAGGATCTGATGTCTGCTGTCACACTCTTTTCTCAAGAAACGCAAGATGCTAACCACCACAGGCTCGCCAACCTTGCTCTTGTCAGGGCTCGCCTGAAACAGTGGGCTCTGTCAGAGCAGGACGGACGCGCGGTAAATTCTTATTGTTGCCCTTTTGCGCATATTGTGATCTCCATTCGTTGAAGTCGATCGAGATCCAGCCTACGATTTTAGCTCATATCGCAGTGAGCATCGCGCTTGGTGGCCAAGGCCAGCTTGCCTCCGCAAAGCAGGAATTCAATCAAGCATTTCGGTGTCACAGACACGAAAACACTTGTCTTCTCCTACTTATCAAGGTATCGTGCAGGTCTTATGCCGCAGAACCTCCTGCTGACGGACTCAACCCCTTGTATAGTCTATCATCATTTTTGTGGCCGGAGACCGCAACGAGGCAACGAGGCGCGTCGCCGATCTAGTAAAAGCCTGTGAGGAAGCCGATAAACCATTGTGCCATGCAGTGCAGGCATGCGTTTCGGTGTACAGGTTGCAGGAATACACTAACAATATCTACACTACAGGCGCAAATGCAGTTTCTCGATGGGCAGACTGCCCTATGTGAGCAGGATTATGAGAAAGCGCTGAGCTCATTTGCTAGCGTGGGAGCTTTGGCACCTTTCTTGAAGCTACCAGGACTCGGTACTATATCATTGGTACGCCATTTACTTGCATGGATCTTGCATTATTCATAACCTTCCTCAGATATTCGGGTGGGACTTTGACTCATTGCCACTTGTCATCCGCCAACAGACGTGCGAAGCGTTGTATGCTACATCCCGGATGAGCGAAGCGGTACAGTCGTTACAGACGTTGTCGAACGAGTTTGAAGCGGAGATGAGGGCCAGTGCAGAGCTGAGCAACTGGCTTCAAAGTGTGTTCCTCCCCGACGGTTACTTCATTTTGTTTCCCAACCTTTGCATCAGATTTCACACGTAGGTGTGTCGACGCGTTGCGGACTGCGGGCGACACAGCCATGGCCAGTGGCAAACATGATGAAGCGATTGCACATTACTCGGCAGCATTGTCCGTCAGTCCAACGTCGCGGGCAGATCTCGTAAAGCGGAACATGGCGCGATTAGCTATCGGTGCCTGGGATGATGCCATGAAAGACCTGGACAAGGTGAGTGTACTTTTCTGTTGCTGCATATATCCGGTCGCCTCACTTCTAACTTGAAGGCTGGAGCTTCGCGGTTCACCGTGTATACTCAAATCGGCGAAGCCCTGCTCGGAGCTGGTCGCGTGAATGAGGCTACAGAGATGCTTCGCGGATTGAAAAGCGACCTTGGCAATGATGGAACAATGGATGGAAAACAGGGTGATCGGTTTACTGGTAAGTGTGGTGATTCGAATGGTGTCATACAAGCAGAGCAAAACGGTAGCAGAGGACACGAGTACCCCCGAGGAGCGAGCGGCGTGGGGAATCGGTGAGGGCGCAACGGTTTTCCAATAGGACTAATTGAGACAATTTTGCATCAGGATTTCGACAACGCTGTGTCGAAAATTTAGAGAAACTGGGCGACACTGCGATGGACTCTGGGAAGTGCGACGAGGCCATTGGATGCTACTCAAACGCAGTGTCACTCGATCCAGCGAACCTCGTCGTTATTCTCATTAAACGCAGCAAAGCGCTAACAACCATGGGTTCATGGCAGGACGCACTGACTGATGCCAACAAGGTATGGATTGTCTCATATTGTATCAATCCTTGGTAATCTGTATTATTTAGGCCATAGAGCTTGACCCATCATCCCCTTGGGGCTATGAGAGGAAGCACGCAGCTTTACACAGAGCGGGCGACTATGAAAACGCAATAAACGCGTTCGAGGTGATGCTCTCGAAAATGTCACAATCGTCTGATCTGGAGGTTCGCGGTGAGGGTGTCGACGTCGCGTTGATGTTCATCTACTGATCTTGTCCCTCAGAATACCTTCGTCAGTACCGAAGTCCAGGAGAGACTAGAGCAGTAATCCGGAGAGTTGTTCGTGACGTCATCCGTGATTCACCACGCGTGCTCATCAACACCATGTCTGGTCGCCTTCGCGATAAATCCGGACAAGCTGCTGCATTCGAATCGCTGCCGCTCTTCAAGGAGTTAATCTCTTCCACAACGACGTATATCGACCACGCCCGCATTGAGCATGACGTTACACAGTACTATCGTTATGCCATGTTTTCGCACACGTGGGAAGACAATGAACCCCTGTTCTCTGAAGTCATACACATCATGGTGTATGATCTCGACACGTCCCGCACCAATGACAAACTTCAAATGTTCTGCAAGATCGTGCGGGATGCCGGGTTGCATTGGGCATGGAGTGATACGTGCTGTATCAATAAAGCAGATCACTTTGTACTCCAAGAGGCCCTGGTTAGCATGTTCAATTGGTTCGAGGGTTCTGCTGTGACAGTCATTTTACTCCGTGACGTTCGTTCTCCGTCGCGACGTGGCGATCTCATGAAGAGCATCTGGAACACTCGGGCCTGGGCATTCCAGCAATATCATGCCTCGAAGGTGGTCCGATTCTACAACGAGGACTGGACGCCGTACATGAACCTTGATGTTCCCAACCACAAGGAGTCGCCCGAAATCATTTCAGAGATGGAAGAGGCCACGGGTGTCTCCGCGCGAGCATTGATGGCGCTTCGACCTGGGTTGAATAACATACGGGAGAAACTATGTTTAGCTTCGGCACGACAAACGACTCTCATTGAGGACGAAGCCTACTCATTGCTAGGAATATTTTCCGTTTCCTTGCCGATTGTATACGGTGAGGGGGACAAATCGCTTGGTCGACTCTTGTCCCAGCTACTCACGAGCTCTGGGGACGCGAGCATACTCGCATGGACTGGGAAATCCGGCAGTTTCAACAGCTGCCTCCCAGCCAGTGTTGCCGTATTCAACCAGTTGCAAACAACCCATATTCCGTTCGCCATCACCAGTACCGAAATGGAAATCATTAGCGTGCGCCACTCTTCACTCGATCTCACGTTAGCCATGAGGCTGTACGACAGATTTGATGAACTCCCCGTGCCGGGGTTCGCAGGACGACGGATGAAGCTTCCCTGCCTCCTTTTCAAACTCGGCCCTGTATCAGCAACTCGGACATCATCAGAACTTGTGTTTCGTGCAGTGACGGATGCCCTTGGGACTGTGGAGATCCGGGCCACAGAGGATCTCTCCCGATTGGATCCTCTTTACCTCGTTCACCCTTGGATTGACTTCCTCCTCGACCGACGTCCTATCGGAGATGTAGCGGAGACAGAGTTCGGAGACAATACGGATGATCAGCTCTCCACACACAAACTGCCGCCGGCCCCTTCCAGCACATCTGGTGTCAAGTCGATAGCTCCGCAATCACGAACGGCGCGACTCGCTGCTCGCTTTGGACTACTGCTTGGTGGAGCATCTGCACGTCATCGAGACACGGACATGGAGACCCGAGCTCTTCGATTCATTGCTCGGCTGAGGCAACCGTTCGGTGCATTGTTGTTCACACCAACCCGTCAAAACATTCCAGAGTACAGGAGGGTCGCTGCGGACAGCTTGATCACTGTCCAGGTGCGGGAAGACACGCCGTTGGACGTGTTGATGGACAGTATACGGACGGTGGATGTGCTCTAATGTGCTATCGATTGCATGACAGTCGTTGGTGCAGAACCGCATTCATTTTCTCCTTATGACTTTTAGACTGTTTACTTTGACAAGCATTTGAGAACTAGATGTATGGGCAGGAACCTTGTTTACACATTGTATGTAGCGAGTTTCATCTAGCTATGTAGACAAATTGCCATCCCCTCCACAGCCACAATTCTCCCCGGTAACCTTGTAAACAAGGTAACGTGCCACGTGCGCTGATGACAGGATGCCCAGAATTCGGTTCAGGTAAGTGCTTGATATACGTGAGTCACGGAGCATGATCCTCAACCACCGATCATGTCTCTTTCAACGCTTACTCCTTAGCCCGTACGTTGTGTTGCTTTGTCCATACGATCCGTATTAATTCAGTTTTCTATTTGTTAGCCAGTAGGTTGATCAAGCGTAGTTTTCTCCTTGGTATAGGCTGAACATAGTTCGCAGTCGACATCAGTCTCGCTAGGGATTCCCGTAAAACAATTGAATCCATCTCCATCAAACTGAGGCAGAACGATGGGTCACTGAGGAATATTCAGAAGACCGTATCCATAAATGCGGGTGGCGTACACCGAGAAGAGTTCAATCCTCCTCTGTAAGGCATTTCATGTAGTAGCATCCCTGCGCAGTGGATTAACTACCCTTCAGTGCCCTCGACTCAAATGACGTCATTTCGGTATCGGTCAGTTGTAGTCAGCCATCAGCGTGGAAGCGAGTATCAGACATCTCCATCGATATCAATCAATCCACGTGACGTCGAATGTATGCGTGACGGCCAAGGCATAAGATGTGAGTCAATTTGATACACTCGTATGGTGTCGTAGATTCCTCACCTTTATATAGCATATCGGAAGAAGAAGAGTGATGTTGAAGTCTTGCTCAACAGCCACCAGCCGGTAGATGGTATTCCAAGTATTTATGCTCGTCTTACATTTTGGTCAGTTGCTTGTGACTACAACTTCAATCATCCAGTCTTGTGGACGGTGAGACGCACCTCTCATATATTTGCCTTGTACGCTAAAGCTCGCCCACAGATTTCGACTTCTGATCATCGGGCATGTAATTATCAGTCTTCTTGGAGATGGGCATAAGCTCACCTTGTTCTAGTCGGGTGTTGGTAAATCTGCTTTGATTCACAAAGTATTTGCCACCGATGATGTCGTGAGTAACTTGACCATGTAATATGGTATACCCTCAACTCGCGCTTCCCTTCAAGCATATCTCTCACACCACTTCTGGTATTTCTGACATTGATCGGGAGTACATTTCTCCGAGGAACGAGCGAATCGTGTTTCATGATAACCTCGGGTTTGAGCCTGGTGATGAACAGAATCTGATGATAGCGAAAGACTTTGTCACTCGAAGAAAGGCTATGCCTCACCTAAAAGATCAACTTCATGCAATCTGGTAAGAGCGTTTACCCCCATCGATGAGTTCGCCTGACGAGAATCCAGGTTCCTCCTTGAGACACCATACGCTGGTGGTCGTCTGCTCGATGGAGGCGCGGAAAGCTCCCTACGACGCAGGGAAGAAATCTTGGGCCAAAGTACGCTGTTTTTCTGCGTTGGTTGGCGGATATCTTACTGACTCTCCGCAGTTCCCTTTGTCGTGGTACTTACCAAGGTGAATCAGCTAGATATCCAGCTGGAGCTCGACCCACCGGTAAACGAGGATGTAGGGCAATACAAATCAAGCTACCTGAACAAACATTGCATTGGACCTCTCCACAAAGCAGCGGGAGGCGATGTCACGCACGTCATTGTCTCCGGTATGTCAAAAGCGGTATCGCAATATTTTGACGCACAACTTTGACGGCGATTTAGTGCAAGACGGTTACTCCGAGTCTCTTTTCAACCTCACCAAGATTACGGACGAGAGTATAGCTGGGTATCATGTCGACGGAGCACCGCGGCTCGCTGCATGCATTGCTCCACATTTTCGCATCAATGAGAAAATCGAGTTATCAACAACGTACGTACCTTTCGGTATTTGCTCGCTCCCACTTCCTTCCTTTTAACCTGTCTTCATTTAGCGTCGCGAAGAAAAGTATGTCTACATGTAAGAGACCATTCATCTTCTGATGGCACTCTCAGGATATCAGTCAATGTTCCTGAAGAGCACCACATTTCGCCGCTACACGTTGCAGGAATGCTTGCAAACCATCCGTGAAGATGTTATCGCCGTCTGGAACTTCAATGACCCGCATCAGGTACGCTTTGCCTCACCGTTGGAGCCGACTATGCCCCGAATATATGTACTACAGTGTTTGATGGACGACAACATCATTGAAGCATTACTTCGTACCGACAATCTCGGCGACACCTCTGAAGCACCATCGAATGCGTAAGTGGTCTATCGAACAGTCGGAGTGATTTTTCGCTGGTATCGTCTGACAAGATTGCCTTTTAGGACTTTCGCCGGTTTACTTGCTTCGTCCTTGGAATTATTGAAGGCCCTACCGGGATCGGGGGAAGCCATCCTGTCGATCGTAGGCGCTGCCGCGGGAATCGCGGCTTCTACCACAGCCATACTTGTGGAGCTTCAGGAGATATTTATTTCCACATAATTATAATTCCCACGAGATGGCCTATATTGTAGACCTCATCTGTGTCATGCAGGTCATCTTCCTCTTAACCTCGGGTGGCTGCATCGTCGTTACCGCGAACACAACCAGTCTCGCTCTGCGGGCCTATGAACGACAGAGAAGGATCGTGCATCTGATCGTGAATGCGATCGACGGGAAGTTAGGACGCGATCGCGTAATGGACAAGATCGAGGGACTAATATGGCGGTTCAGCATTGCAGATCACGAAATCGAAGAGTTGATGCGGAGGATTGGCCAAGTACCTTTGGGTTCTTTGTGCCTTGTACTTTTTGTTCGTCTGTATACGCCATTGCTCTATCTATTGGGATGGCACCCACTACGCCGTGGGCTGGTACATACAAATACTGGAACGAATCTAGATTGATGCTGTAGCGCCTACAAACAAGGAGGGTCATCCCTGAACTATACCGCATGCAACCAGGCATCCAAACCCATCACCATACGTTCCACCCACGTCGGCAAGATCGGTACGATATCTACCCAAGCGCCAGACCTGAACAACGCCGCGCGCACAAACCCGTCCACGATCCAATTTCCCCACAAAACAAGCCACGCCATCGTCCACACCCATCCCGCAAACCCACCTACCTTTCTTCCCGTCCACAGCTCAAACGCCCGCTCGGCGAGAATCCCAGGGCCCATCATACCAAACCCAGCAAGCATCCACCAAAGTCGACTCGTGCGGTCGAGTGAATACAACAAGATATGGTGGAAGACTGCCGAGGAGAGGAATGCACCGATCACGAGACCTGCGCGACCAAAGAAAAATCCGAGTGGGTAACCACCTTGAACGAGGAATAGGTGGCGAAGCAACTGGTGCCACCTGCGTCCCCAAAAGTCAGCCAAGGACGTGGCACGCCACGGGGCGTCCAAAAAGGGGGGCCACTGAGCGGGATCTTGCCCAAAGAAAAGGACGCCCACGAGGGTACATATATCGAAATTCATTTGAAGGGAGGAGTAGGATGTAATGCCCCCCATGATGCATATAATGCTCGATCGGAGGTATCGCACGTGGAAAGGTAGAGTTTCGTCGAAAATAGACCCGCCCACAAAGGAGCCGAGTCCAACTGGGGAGAATGATTGGAAAAGTGTGCCAAAGAAGAACGCATGGACAACCGCTGATAGAATGACATGGGAGACGAATCCGATCGGATCGGACGGACGTGTGTCGCGCGGAACGTACAATCCGCGTGACCAATTCCAACCGTAGCCGCGAAGGTTGAATACAAGATCGAAAGCGTCCATGAGAGTGGATGGAGTACTATTCACAGGGCGGAGCTGCCTCACGAGCGGCTCCTTTACGAGCGCCCAATAGAGTGCACGAGTAACGATGAAAAGCATCGGGACTTGGCATCGAACGAATTATTATTCAAGTCTTTGATGAGTGTTGGAGATTCATGATGCGTATGAAAGAGCTACTCACTGCCAACTCGACCTGGATTTCCTCAGAGTTGGTTGGCGTCATATCTAAGCCAAATGCTGCACGCCATGCCAGCAATGCGACAACCGGCCAGCATGCCACTCGGAGAGCCCGCGTCTGCGGTGTGATAACCAGTACCGCCATAGTGAAGTAGAGAAGCAGAGGAGGTAAGACATATGATACGAACGTCGCAACGTTGACGGGAACTTTGGTCATCCGGACAGCGTCCCACATAGTGCTGCGGCAAAAGACATGAATTGGCCACTTGGTGGGCATGACTCAGTGCTCCGCTTATGGATTAGGGACTGGCCAGCGGTGTTATCGTTTCCATCTCACTGCCAGCTGAGCGCCCGACGTCCGGGTCTGGCCCTAACTTACTAAAGTGCGCGGAATCTGTGCGGTCTAGACTCGTGACCAGTCCGTCCAAAAGAGGTTGCGCAAGGCAAACCGTCGATAGACTCGTGACCAGTCTATGTGCGGTCACTGTCATAGATGTGACGCGATGTCACATGTCACGGACCGACGGAATAGATCGCTAGCTCGTGATGATATTCTATCTATACAAAGCAACCGGACGAAATAACCTACAAATACTAGGTAGGACAGTACACTAATGCCAGAAAAAAAAACACGCTGGAGTACCAAGTACCCCTTTTTGCTACACATTCAACAGACCATGGGTATGCGCTCGAAATCGCTGGGCAATTCGGTATCTAGTGGACCTATATCTTGTCGCGTTTATCTCTTGCGTTTGCTCTTGTTGCCTATTGTCGAAGATGATGTCGTAGCCCATCGACATCGGTGTCGCGCCTTGTGCTTCTTGTGGCGTGTATGCGTGTCATCTAGAATCACATCCGACTTGCGCTTCCGTCCGCGTGTCCCTGAGTCAGCGCCCATACTCGCACCTATACCAGCGACAGCCCCTGGCCCACCATTCGCAGCTCCAGCGGGAACCTTGAACGCCAGCGACCCATGTAGCTCAGGTACACCCGCACCCGCACCCGCACCCGCACCCGCACCCTCACTCCCATCTTGCGACGCTACTTCGTCCAAGAAGGCATGTAATTGCTGCAAAGACGCGCACCCGATCTTGGACGGATCCGGAACCTTGGTCGATGGGTCCAGCTTCTCCGCCAACTTGTCAAGGTCACCATCCTCTTCGTTTGCGCGGGGCATGTCCATCAAGAACGAGTCGAAGTCAAAGTCCTGGCAGGCACTGAGGTTGACAGGCGGGAAGATGTCCATATCACTAGCGGGTACAGATGTACCTCCCTCACCTGTGGCAGTTTCTGCTGGAGATATATCCAGCGTTGTGGGATCGATACCTAGGCTCTGGATGAGCGATTGGATATTTGTTTGCAACTCGTCCACGTCGTTGTTGATCTCCGCTGTAGTCTTGTAGGACTTTAGAAGTCGATCATCTTGCTGTTAGAGCGCGAACGGATCAGGCTCGGAAGGACCCTCAAGAAGCGGAAGCGCAAAAGGTGACAACGCATTATTTTCCGTATAGTCAAGTGTCGAGGGTAGTCGTGGTGGCATATTGGCATTGGGATGAATATTTCCCGGACCTGGACTTGTGCCGGGAGCGTACTGCTGAGGGTTACTGTTATATGGGGATGGAGCGATGAGATGTTGCTGTGGATATGGTTGAGCTGCTGAAGGAAATACGTCAGGGGAGATAGACTGAGCCACGAGTAGTTTCTGCATTTGGGTCGGTGAGTTGAGGACAGAGGCCAATGCTGTTTGTACAATGCTGTCATTGTTCGCTTGTAAAGGTGAGGGAGTGGTAGTCGCAGGGGCCATGATCAATGTTGTGTTACCCGGTAGGGTAACCGGCGGAGGTTGAGTTTCTTGAGGATGGGATGCGGCTCCGTAGCAACCGGTGTAGGCGCATCCGCGACGCTCGGTTCAACAGAAGCAAACCTGGGGGAAGTGAGTGGTTCCGAAGGCTGTGCGGTAGGCGTATCCAACGGCCCAAAGAGATCTAGAGATTGGGGTCAACGCGACGAACAGCGGGATTGTTTGAAACCCACCCGTGGAGTTCGTCGACCGTACACTTTCCATACTTGGCCTAGATTCTTCCTCCGCAACCTCACTGGTGTCCGCCTGCTGCCCACACCGACCGTCCGCGATCATCAGCCTTTGAGGCTGTCTCGTCACCACAGCATGCGGCGTATCCTCGTCCTTTCTCATCTGGTTATCACCGTGCCCAAACACCCGCCAAAAACTTCAGGAACCGATTGATGGTGTCCTGATGCTTTTTGTGCCTCTCTCTCGCTATCATCACCTCGTGCCACAGATGCTGATTCGAGTTCTTCAGGTCGTTCAGGTCAGCTGAGATGGCGGCCTGATGTCGTTTAATCGCCTGTATCCCATTCACGATCGAGTTGATATCCAATAATTGGTTCGCAGACAATGGTCCCACCGCCACGTTACCCGGCGCGTCCTTGTTTGCAGGGGGGGTTGTATGCACATCGTCGCCCGGCGTTGCTGGTGGCTTTTTCCGCTGTATGAGGCACAGCAAGTCCGGTTGACCGCGCAGAAATGGGGGTGTTCAAAGTTCCAAAATTCAGAACGCCCCGTTGGAGATGGGGGACTCCGTGAAACCCGTACATGTTGAGTTGGCGGACAAATGAATTGAATTGTTTGTGCTTGAACCAGCGCCCGAGGACTTCGTTTGCAAATCGTTCTTGGTCGAGGACTGGAAGAGAGGTTAGATGCGACTCGAGTTGGGCGCGTAGTTGGAGAGGAGATGCACACCAAAGAAGGAGTCGCCCGTATCAGACCATCTTATGAGATCTTGGTTGGCGGGGTCGTTGACAATCCTGTGGAATGCCAGACGAATGGGTAGATGAGCAAATCACGAGCCCCTGGG
>JBBPQG010000247.1:0-25694 GCA_038092395.1 Boletus variipes var. fagicola | reverse complement strand
TTTACGCATACGTCTCATACATGCCAGTCCAGCCTATCCGCCCACTTTCCAGGGAGTAACTGAGAAATCTGTTCAACATCTTTGTCACCCCTCCCAGACAGACACTGCAAAACGGAGTTAGCTTGGCCGACCACCGCGATTTAAAAACGTCTTACTATGACTAAATCCGTCTCTTTCGGAAGCATCTTCGCCCGGCGGACCCCTTCCCAGATGGCGTGCGATGACTCCAGTGCTAAACTTCCCTTTAGCAAACATTCAATGGTAGGACATTGACTTACCCGGGATAATTCCCTCGAGTTGTGTGATGAGGCGGAATCCCCTCAATGCCTCTTCGTCTGTTGCAGTTACATACTCCGCGCGACCAGATTCCATCAGCCAAGCATGCTCTGGTCCGACTCCGGGGTAATCCAGACCCGCACTGACAGAGTGTGTCTCGATGATCTGACCAACGCTAGATTGTAGGATATACGTCCGCACGCCATGAAGCACACCAGGTGTTCCTTTGGAAAGCGTGGCACTGTGTCGATCACCATCGAGACCTGTCCCCGTCATCAGTTCACGAATCGCTCAAACATCACAACACGAACCTTCTCCACCAGCCTCCACACCGACCAATTGGACGTCCTTGTCGGGTATAAATTCATAGAATGAGCCAATTGCATTGCTCCCACCCCCAACACAAGCAACGATGACATCGGGAAGTTTTCCTCTGATTTCGTAAAGTTGCGACTTGATTTCCTTCCCTATCACTTTTTGGAAATCGCGGACCATGGTCGGGAAAGGATGGGGCCCAATGCACGACCCAACGAGATAATGCGTGTTTGATAGGTTGGTTACCCAGTCGCGCAATGCCTCGTTGACTGCGTCTTTGAGTGTCCTAGAACCCGACTGGACTGGAATAACCTTTGAAAGGAATGTTCTAGATACCAAGAAAGGTCAAGAGACGAGTAACATACTGTCGCACCAAGCATTTTCATCCGAAAGACGTTCAGTGCTTGGCGTTTTACGTCGTCGGAACCCATGTACACGACACACTCCAATCCGAATCTGGCGCACACAGTCGCGGTTGCGACACCGTGCTGTCCGGCGCCAGTCTCTGCAATAATGCGCTTCTTGCCCAAACGTTTGGCGAGGAGAATCTGTGTATTTTAATGGTCACGGGGCAATCATCGTCTAGACCGCACCACTTGCCTGGCCGATTGCATTATTGATCTTGTGTGAGCCAGTATGGTTCCTACATCAACTATCAGCTAGGAAGGACAGACAAACGAGAGCGTACGCACAAATCTTCTCTCTTCAGCCAGATTTGAGCACCACCAGCGTGCTTTGTCAGGGACTCTGCAAAATACAATTTTGAAGGACGGTTCATATAACCATAGTGGCTCTCAAACTCCTTCCAGAATTCGGGATCTTTGAGAGCCGACTGATGTGCTTCCTCGAGTTCAAGTAGACAATCAAACAGTGCCTCCGGAACGAATTGCCCTCCAAATTGACCGAACCTGGCGGGCAGGGAAGTTGCAAATGGAGACGTTACTTTCTCCGAATCGGAAGGAGCCAATGGCGAAGGAGGCGACGGAGACCCTACTGGTGGAGAGGATTCATCCTGGCTGAATTCACGGCAGAATGATTCCACTGCATGTGAAATGAGGTCTGAAGATGCTTCCTTGATGATAGTAACCAAACGACTTCCGATGACCACGCCACCGGCACCCGCACTTCGGACGTATTCAAAGTGAGCCCGCGTAGCCACTCCGAAACCAACCGCAATAGGAATAGAGGTGTGCTCTCGCACGCGGGCGACGATGTCAGGGAGCTCACTATTGATCCTACCCTGCACGGAAGACCCAGTAGTACCCATCTGTGGACGGTTCAGCGCCAATGACGCGACGAAATGTAGATTAAATGTACCCTGGAAACTACGTAAATGAAAGAGTCTGCAATGGAAGTAAGAAATTTGATCCGGTTCAAGGATGTCGAGGGAGCTATAAGTGGGACATAGGACATGCTAGAGATCGTCATTATCGTTCCGAGGAAGACTGATGGTTGACATACTCGGCTCTCTGGCACTTTTCCCTAAAGTTGATGGCTTCTTCAGGCGGGAGGTCTACCATGATGAATCCGTTGGCGCCAGCTTCCCTCGCATCCTGGATAGCTTTTTCTTCCCCATAAGCGATCATGGGGTTATAGTAACCTGCAGATTGCAGAGTTGCGTGACGTGAAGTTGGAATGGGTAACACCTGTAGCAACTAACCCATGAGTAATACAGGGATAGTAAGTCCCTGCTGGCGGGCTTCTCTAACTTGACCGAGCACAGTAGCGTAATCGATGTCATTGTGAACTGCGATCTGATTACTTGGTTACGAAAGCAAGCAAGTAAAAGAGAATGGGCAAACCGTGTTTGTTTCTTGGATGACAGGGCCATCAGCGATTGGATCTGAGAAAGGAACCCCTAGCTCGATGATGTCTACCCCTCCTTTTTGCATGGCGAGACATATGGGAACAGTATCGGTCAATCTCGGGTATCCTGCGGTGACGAAGGTCACCAGAGCACACGTTCCCTGTCCTATTGGTTAGACTCGCTGCTCTGTATTCCCTGAAAACAGATGTACGTTGGTTTTTTTGGACTCGAAGACGGATCGGATCGCTTGCATAGTTGTCGAGTTGTTGTAGAGTACAGTATGGCCCAGGGTCGCCGGAGTTTGAATTGACCTTGTCATGGAACCTGCACAACCTTCGGACGAAGCCAGGGTGCTCGTCATATACACCGGTGGAACAATTGGCATGCTCCTCAGTGCCCAGGGATACGTACCCGAACCTTTCTTCCTCACGGAGACACTCAGAAGTCAGAAACGGTTTCACGATCCTCTCCAAAACTCCCTCTATTCACATGCAGGATCCGTCAATGGTTATAGAGAATGGTCAACCAGCGGGAGATCCAGTCCATCTGCCACAGACTCACGTCTTCCTGACGCCTCCAGTATCTCCCATCCCACCCTTTTGGTGAAGTCATACCGTCCTATCGACAGAGTACGGAAACTTGCACCCGATGCGAGCAGCACGCCCATAGATGACATTCGATGCGAAAAGATTGCAGACGATGTTTACCAAGCAAGGCTCCCTAGCTTTGTTACTCCTAGAAGTGCTGGACCTGGTCTGTATGGTGGGAAGCGTATCCGATATGCTATTCTCGAGGTACGCATATGGTCAATGAAACAGTCCAATGGCAAACAAGCATATCAGTGGGACCCTTTATTAGACAGCAGCAACATTGAAATAAATGGTGCATGTGACCTTCATTTTTGCAACACACAACTCTCCACTGACTCCTCACAGACTGGATTCGTATAGCGACAGAGATAGAGCTCAACTATATGGATTTCGACGCGTTCGTGGTTCTTCATGGAACGGACACGATGTCTTATTCGTCCAGCGCGTTGAGCTTTCTGCTCGAAGACCTTGGAAAAACTGTGGTTGGTTTTCTTCATTCTGTGCACAAAACACCTCACGAGGGACCCTACTACTGGTCATAGATCCTAACTGGCGCGCAAATACCTCTATGCCAGCTTCGGAATGATGCCGTAGATAATCTTCTTGGGGCATTAACCATTGCAGGACATTATATCATACCAGGTACTCTTGCATCGTCTGGACCATGAGTGCATATTCATCCTTCTAGAGTGTTGCCTATACTTCAATCACACCCTCTATCGCGGGAATCGAGTCTCGAAAGTATCTTCCTACGATTTGAATGCCTTTCACAGTCCAGATTTCCCTCCCCTGGTCAATGGTTGCTACCATATTTTGTGGTCCTGTATTTCTCACTGACATTTTCAATTTCTTTAATAGTTGGGATCGATATCGTGGTGAACTGGAACGAAGTGTTGAGACAAACAAACTTGCGTCGCTTTAGAGCTCATAAAAGTTGCTCAATTATCTTTCACTATGTGCCTCACTGATCGTCACCTGCATTTGCAGAAATGAGTCCCCACGTTGGTAAGTGACCCAATCAGCTTACCAGGTTTTTACCCCTCAGTGCAATGCAGCGACTCTTCGCCTGTTTCCCGGAATGAGCGACGCCACTGTTCGTGCATTCTTGGCTCCGCCAACCCGTGGTATCGTACTCGAGACCTTTGGCGCTGGGAATGCGCCACAAAGATCTGATTTAATGGCAGCTCTTAAGCAGGCATGCGACTCGGGAATCGTTATTGTTGCAATAACGCAGTGCTTGAAGGGGTCCGTCTCTGACGCATACAAGACTGGCAGAATCCTCCAGACTGTAGGCGTTGTTCCGGGTGGGGATATGACGCCAGAGGTAACATGACTATTGCATCTACATTGCAAAGCTAAAGGGCTCAGTAAACAGTGCGCCCTTGCGAAACTCGCTTACCTCTTGTCCAAGCCCGAACTCAGCCTCAATCAAGTTAGGGAACTAATCAGCATGCCACTACGCGGAGAACTCACCCGTCCTGCACTCCCGCCGCCAACCCGACCACCAACGGCTGCGCCTGACCTACCGAGCGTTCAGGGACTTTTAACGCAATTCGTACGACTTTCTAATTCAACTTCGGCAAACCAAAGACCAAAGATTACTTTCACTCCATCCGTGGGGAGCGATGCTCGGGATGCTGCTGCGTCATGGTCTGGCACGGCGAGTGAGACGGCATCAACTGAAGCAGCCCTCCTTCCCTTGCTCATGCACCTTGCTGCTGCTGGCAATGACATAGAAAGCTTACAGTTTTGCAAGACTGTCGCGGATACATGGGAGGCGGAAGACGTTACGCCAGCCACTATTCCAGGAGGTGTTGTGAATTGCCTTGAAGCTGGCTCTGGTCGTTCTCCTCTACACGTGGCAACACTTCTCGGAAACACAGCTAGTGTCACCTGGCTGCTAAATTCTGGCGCACTGGTGCATCTTAGAGACACTCTTGGACACACTGCCTTGTATTATGTCAGTTCATCCGTCTTTGTAGCTTGCATCGTACTGATTGTACTCGACTGATTGTAGGCGGCTCGCCAAGGGCACAAAGATATTGTAGATATCCTTGTGGGTGCT
Organism: Boletus variipes var. fagicola; assembly: GCA_038092395.1. NCBI lineage: Eukaryota > Fungi > Basidiomycota > Agaricomycetes > Boletales > Boletaceae > Boletus > Boletus variipes. Next base: position 20,641 of record JBBPQG010000247.1, on the reverse strand, counting down.
GGATCTAACCTTGGAGGTTTGGAGTGCGAAGCTGGATATGCTGAGCTCTCGATGAAAAATGCACTCAAATCCGGGGATCAAAATGCAGTCGAGGTTTGGAACAAAGCTGGGATGAAAGCGATTATACGAAATCCGGCGTCGAAATCTTGAGTGCGATAATCAATACATGATGAGGGTATAAGGGTAAACTAATGTGAACAAAATTGTATATTACGACTGTGAGTCACGATCCCCGACATCCATCCCCTCTATATCAGATCCAGATTCGGATGCGTCTTTGGCAGCGTCTCTTATTTTTTCGCGAAGCGAATTGAGGAACAGCCCCTGTTGCGCGCAGGGAAATGTAAATGAATCTCCCATGTATTCTAGGCTCTTGACAAAGGCGTCCGGTTCCCTGTCAAGGTTCAAGGGAGCGTATTTGACCCGGCGATGTATAAAGTCATCTTCGGATGCGGGCTCGCCATTTGGACCACCGAAACCATTGAATATACGCATGGTAAAGTTGATACCTATCGGCAGGGGCCACATTGATGAGCAGCGGGCCAATGCAGAGCACGTAAAAAACCAACTTTTTTCACCTATACGTTCACCCTCGATGTCATCGGCTCGACGTGTCATTTCGTAGTATGTGTATACGCAATGAAATATGACGTCAGGCTCTTCAGAGTCTGGTGCATGTTCGAACTTGACACCCGCGACCAAAAGGTTAGACATGTCTTCGTAAAACTTGATTACTTCGGTCATCTTTGGGTCGTCCATGCCAAACGGTCGCTTAGAGTGTGGGCGCGTGTTCGGGGTACCTTTGGGTGCGGCTCGCGCAAGTAGTTCCTTTGATCTCTCGATTTCAGCATCACGCTCACGAGTGGCATCCTGGACTATAATCGTATCCGGAGTAGGCGTAGGGTCTAACAAGGATGCCAGTGTGTACTGACCTAATTGTTCTAGTTCTGCGATTCGATTTGTTTTCTCGTCAATCACACTATCCTTTGCCTTGATAACCTCTTGAAGGCGTGATATATCTTGCTCTACCGCACGTTTTTCCTCGTCGGCGGCTTCTCTTGTCAGGAAATGAAGTGCAACTGCCTGTCCCGTGCGAGAGAGTGGCTCAATGCGTGCCAACTGGGAAGTAAGCTCCTTGACGAGAGCGTCCTGTGCTACGGACGGTCAACAGGTGCAACAAAGTGTCAGGTCCCGACATACTTTTAGCACGTTCATCGTATTGCACTTGTAACTGTTCAAGGGCTTGCTCTGGTTCCGTCTTGCGTATTTGGAAAAGGTCTTCTAACTGCTTTGACAACGCGTCTCGTTGAGCCTCGAGCTGCAATCTGTGTCATTGGGCTCCGAGCAACCAAGGCATGAAAGGAAAGCATACCTCTTTGGCTTTTTGTTTCCAGCGGTCCAGCTCCTTTCGACTTTTCACCTCGGAGGAAGCGAGGGGATCGCTCGTTGCTGTCGGTCCATTGACCTGACTCTCCGCTTGGTCCACTTCCATCGCATCTGGGGGAGCTGCGGGTTTTTTAGTTGGCGCACTTTCTTGGCCATTCTGATTGACGCCAGTTGCGTTAGAGCGAGGTTTGGACTTTGTCCCTGGTTTGGCCGCACCATCGTCATTGTTGTCAGGGTCGCGTTTCGAGGATGGCTTGCGTGGCTGGGCGCGATGTTTGGTGGCTGCTGGGGGTTTCTCCCAGTTATCTGTGGTTCAGATGAACGTCGCGGGGGCGGTACTGCTACGGGTGTGCTCACTCATTTCGTCTTCGGAGGACATGGTGGATGGTGAGAGGCTGTGTCGTTGTATTGTGATGTGTTTGTCTTGACCGACCCACGTCGCTCGTCGTCGTTTTCCCCTTTTTTTTATTCAGTCGACAGATTTCTTCAAAGGTATGTTTATTTCGTTCTTCATTGGCGATTACCCAGCTCGAATCCACCATTTCCTCACCTCCTCCCATCCTTCCCTCCCAGACTCATCCGTCCCTCCGACTCCTCAGTACACACCATCTTCCATATCATCATCACTCTCAAGCCCTCATCCCCAAATCCACATCTCATTCTTGTTCTTTGGCTAAATTCGTCATGGCAGAAGTTGACTATAATCGCAAACGCTCCCGTTCTCCTTCAGACTCGGACGAGAAGAAGCATCACAAGCGTGCAAATACAGGCGCTACGGCATCCCCGGATGACTCACGAGCTCAGAAGACCCAGGATTCCGGCCCACCTTTTCTTTCATCTATGACTCATGATGTGAATATGGCAGAAGGCCCCGCATCTGTAGCAGATACGACGGCGTCCACTCCCTCTCCCAAGCCCTCGTCATCCGACAACAAGAATGGCGATTCCCGCAGCAGGTCAGACGATGCTAGGTCACATGCGACTACCTCCGTAGCACCCTCCTCTTCCTCTGCTCTCCCCCCACCTTCCGCCATGATTCATATGCGATGCCTCATTGTCACACAAGACGCCTCAATCATCATTGGAAAGGGCGGTTCGCATGTCAACGAGATTCGCGACAAGAGCGGTGCCCGCGTCATGGTCTCAGAGAGTATCCCCGGCAACCCAGAGAGAATTCTCAACGTCAGTGGGCCCCTTGATGCAGTGTCCAAGGCAAGTATTCGATACCTTGTGCCTCGTAGCCTTCACACGGCATCATCATCAGGCCTTTGGCCTCATCGTGCGGAGAATCAACGACGAACCCTTTGACGTCCCCTCGGTCCCTGGAAGTCGCGCAGTCACTATCAAGTTCATGATTCCCAATTCTCGTATGGGCTCAGTGATAGGCAAACAAGGATCCAAAATCAAGGAAATTCAAGACGCCAGTGGTGCTCGCTTGAACGCGAGCGAGGGCATGCTCCCTGGCTCTACCGAAGTACGCATTACGATTCAGACAAACCTTGGTTCCCGAGCCTTATATGCGATTTAATAACCTTAGCGTGTCCTGAGCGTAGCGGGGGTCGCGGATGCAATCCACATCGCGACGTATTATATCGGCAACATACTCATCGAGGCACAGGAACGTACGCCATCATCATCCGCCCATTCAAGTTATCGCCCCTCGAGCTACACTCGACGTCCGCCGTATTCCGGGTCGTCCTATGTACCGGGTTATTCGTCGCATCACCCATATGCTCCGTCACACAACCCTCCCCAGCAGTTACAAACACAGCAAATCTACATTCCGAACGACCTTGTGGGATGCATCATCGGAAAAGGTGGTAGCAAAATCAATGAGATAAGGCATATGAGCGCCAGCCAAATCAAAATCATGGAGCCCGGCGCTGGCCTGAACGGCGCTCCGTCATCTGGTTCGGAAGGCGAAAGGCTGGTAGTGATCACTGGGCAACCCACCAACATACAAATGGCAGTTCAATTATTGTACCACGTATGTGATTGTGCTCATGTTCGTATCCCATCCTCATGCTTTTGATTAGCGTTTGGAACAAGAGAAACAAAAGCAACTTCGGGCTTCAGCTTCGTCATCTTCTTCCTGAGATCGTTTCTGTATGTGGATTTTGAGAATTTTCTGTTTCTCTTCGCCTCTTCAGTATATGCTTGTAATTGGAGAGGCTGGTCGTTTCAGGATGCTGCCTGGTCTTGCACACGCGAGCGCACTTGGTGTACGTCGTGCGAATGTGTTTACGTAATATTCTCATCAAGTTGAGCCTTGAAGCCAACTTTTGTTGCTGAAATTCAATGTCGTCCATACTAAAAGCACAAAGAGCCAATGCTGCCAAAGTCGAATCAAAAAGTAAACTCAAACGCAAGGCGGATGACATGGATGTCGACGACGATGCGCCAGTCCAAGCAAAAAAGAGGAACAAGCAGCGTGTCCTGTTGCTCTCCTCTCGTGGTATCACCCACCGTATGCGACATTTCATGAGTGATCTGGAGGCTCTCTTGCCTCACACCAAGAAAGGTGCGTCGTGCTAGTCCACATCTTTTCACCAGACATTCACATCATACTCTGTCCACAGAATCCAAGTTGGACTCGAAATCTCAACTGCATCTGCTCCCGGAGTTGGCAGATCTTAATAACTGCAATAATGCTTTGTACTTTGAGGCGCGGAGACATGAGGATCTTTATATGTGGGCAACGAAGACTCCCAATGGACCCAGCATAAAGCTACACGTGCAGAACGTGCACACGATGGACGAACTAAAGATGACCGGTAATTGCCTCAAAGGGAGTCGGGGTATACTCAGTTTTGACAAGGCATTTGACGAGAGCGAGTGGGGCAAATTGACAAAAGAAATTTTCACCCATGTGCGAGAATTGGGTTGATGAAATGATCCACCTAACCGCGCGTTCATCAGATTTTCGGTGTGCCGCCTTTGGCTCGAAGAGCAAAACCGTTCATCGACCACGTCCTAACGTTCTCCATACTCGACAACAAAATCTGGTTCCGAAACTTTCAGGTCAGTTCTGCGTGGTGATGTCTCTTATATGGCGTTTGAATGCCTTCTGCTCCAGATCTTTGAAAAGGATCCTCAGCAACCCAATGGCCTCCCGAGTACATCGTTGGTCGAGATTGGCCCTCGGTTCGTATTAACACCCATTCGGATCTTTGAGGGTGCCTTTGGCGGTGCCACTGTCTATTCTAATCCAGGTTCGCCGTTATTCCCTGGTACTGAAATGCCATTTTTGACATGACCGTCAACGCTGCAGAATTTATCACGCCAACGGCGATAAGGAGATTGATCAGGCAAAGCAAGGGGGACAAGTACGGCAAGCGAAAGGATGCGCAACAAGATAATGCACGGAGAAAGTCGCTTCGTCGCAGAGAAGAGGATGCGTTAGCAGTGCCCAAAGTATTCGGATGAGTGGACTTGCACACTTGGCATGAATAGCTGCAATCGAATACTGTAAAGTTTGACTCGTAAAGGGGAGACAATGGATGTCCCAGCTCCCGCGCTTTTAAGCGAGTTCTCCATTGTTCTCCTACCCCCTTTGTGCTCCCACAAAGGCAACTCGTCAGCTTATGAAACAATGGGACTGCTTATATTGACCCATTTTCGCAGTCCCAAGACCGCGGGGATCGTGCAGGGTGATCATCCGCCTCGTACCAGGCAACCCTTTGGCCTGGCTACCTTTGTCTCTCCCCGTGCAGGTAACCGAGTGGCAAGTGTCCGTATATAACGGGTTACAGTCCACGAAATGCCCCAGGCTAATTTCCCGGCTTCTCGACAAGAGTTCACTCCTGGGCTAGCACAGATGCCCCTTGCACTCAGCATCCAGCCATTCTCAGACGTCCTAGACATGTATGGGGATGCGGATTCGTCGTAAGGGTGTCTGCTTCGTTTTCTGGCGTTGTGGGCTTCACCGTACTTGATTAGGTCAACATTATCGCTGTCAGGTCATATTTCCGTCTCACTTTCCCCTCCTGCTTCGCTATTCGCCCGACGAAGGACAACGAGGCGTATCTTGTTACAGTCCTTGACTATCACCTTCGAAGGCCAATCGGAAACGCTCTCCCCTGGAACCGGATATGCATGCATCCGTCTCTGCTCAGTCACACGCGAATTGTTACCTAGCGACCCCGTGGTCCTCTCAAACGAAGGTCACGAGGACTCTGATAGGCCTTGCCTGTGGAATGTCATTTTTGACATCCCGGTACCCGGCTGGCTGCCAACTACTTCGGTTTATGGGGATGCCTCGTTGCCAGCAGCGGGGACTTCTTACGCTCTTTATGCCACTGCTACATTTGTCGATATCAACCACGGTCATTCCTCACTGTCCTTCGCGAACATCTGTGGCCCTGTCCGTTCTCGTACACGCACAGTCGATGCGCCTAGATGCCCAGTCATTCTTCGACGGTTCGTTGAACCCGGGCCTGAATCCTCCCCCGGCATATTCGAAATGTCTGTCTACATCGTGGATGCAGGCCGCGCACCTGATTCGGATGGTTCCTCTCGAAGATCTATCCCGAGCGATGTTTTGGAGAAGATCCAGGTCGTCGCCAGCATACCGAGTGCTATAGCAATGGATGAGACATCCATTCCTTTTATCTTGCGTGTCCGCGCAAAAGACATGGACGACTCCGAGAGGATCAAGTTAAAAATAACAGAGTTTTCCGTCGATGTAGAGCAGGTCGAAGTGTACAGGTTTGCCTTCATCCAGTCTTTGCTAGTTGGTGTCTCATACCCATCAACTAGGAACAGCTCAAGTCGAAACGATATCGACCAGTATCCCATTCCTTCGCAAAACCATCAACCGCCTCACGTTCCGCTGCAAAACCCTCATCCCATTCATACCCTATATGACACCGGTTTCCTTGGGACATTTAGATCAAGTATAAAACGATCATTTTCTATCCTTGCTCCCACCGAATCGGGCAGATACGTCATCTCAGGAGACAGCCGTATTTTCGCTCAGGACCATAATCAAAAGGACAACTGGTACATTCTGGAGACCAAGATCCCTGTCTTTGCGGAGCCTTATCTGCGCGATTGGGCGGGCACCCGGAAGCGACGGATTACCGAGCGTAGTCCGCTTTTCTGCGTTGAGCACTGCATGCATGTCGTGATTCGTTGCGAGTATGACCTTGCCGATTCGGATGAAACGATACTCGAACGTCTCCACTTTTCTCTCCCAATGAGACATGTCAACGTACCCAAAATACCCTCTGGAAACGTTATAGAACATCGGTGTGAAGACCCTTGGAAGAATGTACCTTTCACGCATACCCTTCCAGCGTATTCACAGCTCTTTCATTCAAATGGCGAACGGAAGCTCGACTACTCGATTCCGTTGCCACCGTACGAGGCTCCATCAGCGTGTTCACCATTTGGTCTTGCATCAGATCAGGAAAGGACTTTGTAATCTATCCCGGCGGTGCCACTCCGCAGGCGCTCTCACATTCTTTTATCCACGATGCTGTTTCACCTCTTCATATTTGTGGTAGTAATTCATTTGGCCGCGTCGACTTAGCCCGCATCACCTGTCTGTTCTCCACCGTTTCGAGCTTCTACATTAAAATGACTCTCAATTGTAATCATTAATACTAAAACAAGACACGAATACTTAGTACGTGATTCGTATCTCTGGCACTGATTGATGATCAAGATTGCCACAGAGAAAGCACAGACAAGTTTTGGAACCTCTTCGTTTCATTGTACGTACTGTCTCACTCCCGGTAGATCTCAATCTAAGACAACAGGGTCGCAGTGATCTAGTGGTAAGACATGGATGACATCCATCTCCGAATGTTGGGTACGGTGACTTCACGATCCCCAGATCTACAGGTAGTGCCTCTGACACTGTTACAAGTTACGCTCACTGACACTAGATGAAGCCAGACTGGCAAATTCATGATAATCAAACCTTGCACGATTTTAGCATCCTCCCAATTTCAAGTGTCCGACTATGAGGACAGCGAGTCCTTAGAGCGGCAACTGAGCTGTCCTGCCAGGACAACCGACTCTCGCCACCGCCGGTTAGGTACGTACTAGTTTCACTTTGGATCCCGATGCCGTTGGAGCACGCCCACCGTAGGAGCTACAAATACAGGATGCATCGTGCAAGGGAGACCAACTCCCTACGCTCATGCAAGCTTACCATCTTCCTAACTTCCTCGCTTTCCTCCCCAAGAAACCAGGTGGCGAGATCAGTCCCTACTTTAAGGACGCTGATGCCGGGTACAACTCATGGGTTCATGATAAGATTGGCTGGCTCTTCGCTATTGCGTGTATCTGCCACTTGCGTGTGTTAGCTCGCTCTCTGATTCTCGCTGATAGGAGGTCTTTAATGCCGAAATGCCTCTACTGGCAGCTTTAGCGTTTCCCCTTGCCTCATGTGCAGAGCTGAGGGGAATTCTTGACTATATGACAACATCATTCATGCTAGAGGAGTTGACGTACGTACCGCCCATCGTTCCATCTATGTATGTTCAGATATTGATATTGTACAGCGATCGGTGTTCGAGCGCACAGGCTGTAACTCGCTCCCAGTTGTGGATGAAAACGCTGTCGCAATGTGACAAGGGTGAAAGCTCTCGACATCCATTCATCCGGACGATGCGCAGGTTGGTCAACAATTCTGAGCGATGGACTCGTTGATGATTTCCGATTCAGGGAGTTAGTCCCTAACATGAAAGCCGTCGTGGACCCCTTTCACTGGCCACAATTCCTTGATTCTAACGCCCACTTCTCTAAGAACACCATCCAAGAAGCCCTTGACCGGGAATCCCATTCAAAAAAGGAAACGGTTCGCAACATCCAGTCGTACATGGTCATGCGTCGGGAGACGATCGGTACTCGTCCGTGCTTTGTTCTGATGCGGTCCATTCGCCGTCTCTATATCCCTGACGATGTTTTGGCACACCCAATTATAAGAGAGATGGAGGACGTCGCTTTGGATATGGTTTTCATTGTCAATGTAAGCCCCAATTTTCTAACCCTTGCCCGCTGAAAGTGAATCCATCTTGCGTTTCATCAAGGATGTCTACTCTTTCAAGAAGGAATACGGCGATAATGGAGCATTGAACAACCTCTTGACAGTCATGGAAAAAGACCTCATGGCTAGTCATATGGATTTACAGAGAAGACTCGATCATACCGAGAAACTGTTTACGGCGGCCCTGGACCGCTTCCATGCGTGCAGGAAAGTGCTGCCTTCGTTTAATGCGGATCTCGATCGTCACGTTGCTGCGTATGCAGACGGACTAATCGACTGGATAGCAGGGAATATTGAATGGAGCTCCTTGAACCATCGCTACAAGACTTTTTTGAATCATGGGGACAGGAAGAACTGTATCATGAAGTTGGAGTTGGACAGCCCCCACCGCAAATTACGACGGTCTCTGTTGATCTTCTTTGCCGTTCTGAGCATGCCGGTGCTTGGATATATCCTATGACCTATGTACTATCACGACTCGTCTCATTAACAGCCCACTTGCTAAGCTTTTCTGTTTTTATCAAACTTGTTGCTCTACATGTACTATCCCTCCAGACACCGTGTATGATAAATCCTACAACTTGTTTCGCTTCCTTTCCTTTCGTATCAGAGGTTGAGACTCAACTTGACCCTTTTCTCATTCACTTCCCATGTCTCGACGGGACCTTCGCATTTGACCAACCAAATCTCCGTGCCATCAAAGCCTGAAAGATTGACGTCGCCGCATTGCAGTGAGATGGACTGCATGTCACCAGTCTCGCCACTGGCAACGACACCTGTATCCCTCAATGCCTGCGCTGTCCTATCGCGATGACTTTTGTCCTCATCTGCGATGTAACACAACGACATGTGAGGAAACCTCGGTGCTGTGGGTTCGAGGCCACGACGACGCAAGTTGATCAGTATCTGGTTCTGGAGATCGACGAGCTCGTGTGTAGGTTGGACTTGGATGTCGATGAAGACAGAGCGAAAGTAGTGGTCACCGACGACGAGGGACTGGAAATTGGCACGGATTGGTTGCTGGCTCACTGGCACGGCGTCAAGGAGCACGTTCGGAATCCCGGGATCAGAGAGGGGGACCGTAGCAAGAGTTATGTGGGGTGGGAAGACGGGGTAAGAGCTCGGGGAGAGAAGATGATCTCCCGATGGGCGTCTCGGCAGAATAGATTTGATGTTATCCATCTGTGCTGTTGCGGGCACAAGCCAGAGAGAAACGCCTGAAGAGAATGTGGATAAGGAAGTCACCCACTGTTTCATGTTCTTTCGACCGTGGACCTTACCCATTCTTCAAGTGGTCGCTGTAGGGGAACTGGGTGAAGTGCAGGTTGCACGAACGAAATAAATGTCAGAAGGAACAATGACAGCAGTTAATTTACACGATGTAGTTTATAACATTTTATGACATTGGCTTCACAGACCCACGGTACGAGTGTCCAACAATCAACACCATCAGCGAAATTCCAAATTCTTCCGCTGGTCACTCAGAGGACTCGTGCGATCCCAGACTCACCCAACTACTTCCAACGCCGGTACTCTCATGGTCCCCGTCATTGCTTTCTGCCTCCGCGTCAGGACTTGTTCCTTCTTCCTCGACATCGGGGTGCGACTCGGGAATTACTGCGGCTGTTGAGATCGTGGAGACTAGTCCGACAGGCCGTTGTACAACCAAACAACTTGTCCCAGTGCCCGGAACATTCTCTGGGTGAGAAGCAGGAGTTGTAGATCTAACAGTGCGATTGCTAGGAGGGTCATTTCGTGGGGGTAGAGGAGGTAGAAGGCGATTCCGAATGGTCATCAGGAAGTTAGGAAGGACCAGAAGACTATCCAGAAGTACGGGAGGAAGATATGACGCAATCGCATACGTGCCAGCTAACAAAACATGAGTTGAGTCAATGGAACGGCGAGTTACGCGACTGACCTCCTGCCCCGATAGAAAACCTATCGCCTCGTACCCAGTCTTTAAACTGTTCATAGACAAGGCCAAAACCGATACCGAAAACGAATTTTCCAGAATATCTCGCCTTTGTTCCACCACTGGCCACGCTGACAAGGCTGTCGACAAAAGTAGAAACGTCCACCGGAATACGCGAACCCCGGGTTTCTCGTAGTGCACTGAGGGCCGCCCCGTATGTGGCTTTCTCCGAAGGAGTCCAATCATCCATATCGACTGTCGCACTGAGATCACCCGTCGATGAGCCAACTGCCCCTACATCCACAGTTACGATACGGATTGTGCTCATCCCTTGGGCGGCAGCAATTTCCCGGCGGAGAACATCGGCCGCACGGAGAGTGGCAGCGGCGCTCATGGCGTTCACACTCCCAAATGGGAGTCCCACACGTGCATCAGCAGCTGGTAAACATAGGATGATAGATTTGTGACCCCGCGCGCGCGAGGCGTCTGCGCGGAGCAGTGGCAGCAAGGCCTGGATTGCTTGAAGTGGTGCGAGGTGTGTGGAGAGGAGATGAGGAAGGTAGGTGCTGCGCAAGGATATTTGTTCGAATGGTGCTGGTGCACAATGGACGGACGCAGTTGGCATGGTCAACAACGATATCACAGAATGTACCATCGGATGATAAGGCGTGGGTGCGTATGGGTCGCCTGCAGCGGTTATAGGAAATCGTCGCGACAGGGTAGATGCTAAAGATCGAAGGAAGATAGGAATTGTTCCCGGCTAGCATAAAATGCATCAGACAGTCTCTTCGGAGGAGAGGGGTGCATGTCAGAGCGTACTTCGTTAGGATCTAGTATGAGGGCGCGAACATAACCATGCCCCTTGCTTTCAATCTCACTGACAGTTTCCGGTGATGAAACGCTAGTGATGACAATGTAGCCTTGTTTCTCAAATTCCATGATTAAAGGCAACCCTAAAGGATGGTCACCGCCCAAAATTACTTGACGACATATCAGTTGGCGTCATGAGCAACAAGTAAGAGACGTACCAACAGCCTGGCGTCTCTCGAATTGCGGAGACGCTACCTTGACACGTCTCCCTTTAAGAGACCTCATGCAGACAATGCTGTATCCTGCGAGTAAGCCTGCTCCGAGAGCCATGCCCGATGCTATCCATGGGTGCCGGATAATACAGTCTCCAGCATTGTCGATCAAAGACTTTGGCGGAGGAGGAGGGGGAGGGGGAGGTACCTCGAATGGCCTAAGCCCAGGAACACGGATATCCGGGAGAGAAGGCAGGCCAGGAGGACCAAAACGAGAAATGTCGAGCCAAAGACGGTTTAAGGCTTCTTGGACGTTCGGAAGTTCAGGCGAGGCGGCGGCAAGCGTGTCCACGACAAGGCGTTCGACATAGTCAAAATACTGCTCTAGCTGATCGATTGTAGGGACCATTGTTGTGGAGCTCAGGCGGGTGGTGGAGGCGGATATCAAGCAGACGCAACCTGGCAGAGCACAGCTTGATCATAATTATCAGACCAAAAAGAATCAACGGACGACGCCAGCAGGACTCGAACCTGCGCACTCAAAGAGTAACAGATGAACTCGCTTTGCGTTCTAATCTGTCGCCGTAACCACTTGGCTATAGCGCCTTAGAAGCCTCATTCGCTCTCTGTACAAATATAACTCCCGGAGGGTTCTTTGGTATGTACCGCACACGCTCTATATAAGAATCGCGGTATAATAAGAAATTTTGTGTCGACACAATGCCATATGACGAGGCCACGGCAGCAGATAACATCATGCCTACAATATCTATGTCTCTAGTTGCTACCCATCTCTTTAGCGAGTTGCTCGGCCTTTGCCTTGACATCCTCGATCGTACCAGCCATGTAAAACGCAGACTCGGGCAGGTGGTCATGGATACCAGCCAGAATTTCTTTGAATGACCGGACGGTGTCCTTCAAAGAAACAAGTTTGCCCTCGTAACCCGTGAAGACTTGGGCGACTTGGAACGGTTGTGACATGAATCGCTGGATTTTACGGGCACGCTCGACCTGAACTCATACTTTCAGCATGTGCTAGACAACGCATCCATCATACGTACAGTCAATTTGTCCTCCTCCGACAACTCGTCCATACCCAGGATAGCAATGATATCTTGCAATGATTTGTAGTCTTGGAGAATCTTCTGGACGGCGGTAGCAACCTCGTAGTGTTCCTGGCCAACAATACGGGGGTCAAGCATCCGAGACTTCGAGTCTAAAGGATCCACAGCGGGGTAAATTCCGAGCTCGGCGATACTACGGGATAATACAGTCGTTGCATCCAAGTGAGCAAAAGTAGTTGCCGGGGCGGGGTCAGTCAAGTCATCTGCAGGTACGTAGACGGCCTGCACGGAAGTGATCGAACCCTTCTTCGTGGTTGTGATACGTTCTTGCCTAGATCCCTGTCAATTGCAAATACGACCCAGGGGGGAAATCACATACATGCCACCCATATCGGTCGAGAGAGTTGGCTGGTAACCGACCGCTGAGGGAATACGACCGAGCAAGGCAGACACCTCGGAACCAGCCTGGGTGAAACGGAAGATGTTGTCGATAAAGAGGAGCACGTCCTGGCCCTCTTCGTCGCGGAAGTATTCAGCAATGGTCAAACCAGTCAAGGCAACACGGGCACGGGCACCGGGTGGTTCGTTCATTTGACCGAAGACGAGGGCGACCTTGGAGTCACCCTCCAAGTTGATGACACCGGTCTCAATCATTTCGTGATAGAGATCGTTACCCTCACGCGTCCGTTCGCCAACACCTAAGAAACAAGACATGATGTTCAATACCAAACTATATTGAACATGAATGTGTGCTGACCGCAGAAGATAGAGAAACCACCATGGGCTTTCGCCACGTTGTTGATCAATTCCTGGATCAATACAGTTTTGCCGACACCAGCACCGCCGAAAAGACCAATCTTTCCACCACGTGCATAGGGAGCCAAAAGGTCGACAACTTTGATACCCGTTTCGAGGACTTCAGCGGTAGTTGATTGGTCAACGAATGGGGGTGGGTCAGCATGAATGGGGCAAAGCTTGACACCCTTGATGGGACCACGTTCGTCAATGGGTTCTCCGATAACATTCATGATTCGGCCCAGAGTTGCAGTGCCGACAGGGATTTGAATGGGAGCACCGGTGTCTACGACCTTCTGTCCACGGACGAGACCCTCCGTACCGTCCATAGCAATAGTACGGACGGAGTTCTCGCCGAGATGCGATGCAACTTCAAGAACAAGACGACCACCGTGGAAATCCTGGACCTCGAGGGCATTGAGAATGGGAGGGAGAGCATCAGTCTCGAACTGGACGTCGACGACAGCACCAATGACCGTCTTCACGGTACCAATGGCTCCCTTGGCCTCCGACGCATAGTGACGCACTGAATTTGCATGGCAAAAAAAGGTTCGAAATGAACGAAGACAGGATGAGGACTAAGGAGGGGTGAAGAAAGAAAGACAAACCTGGCTGGGAAGCAGAAATACGTGAAGGACGCGCTGCAACATTTTGCTTCGACGCGGAGGAAGGGAAGGAGGAGCGGGCCAACAACGGTGTGGCCGTTTGCAAGAACCTGCTAGGGTTCTTTGCACTGTTGAGGGCTCTCCTGGAGACGCGGGTGACGCCGCGGGCGGTAAGCATTGTGGTGAACGACGAAGACGACGACTGAAGTGAGGGAATTTGAGTAGAAGAAATACTCGTCCCGATCCGCCAAGTAAAATTAGAACTCAATTCCAAGCTCCGACTCACCCGATTTCAGCCGTGTCCCTTATGTAACGGCCGCATAGGTGTGCGAATAAATGGACCTTTGCATTTTGTGGGGAGTGGGGACAGGCAGATTCCAAGGCCAAGTATTGGGATAAAAGCTGGAGAATATTAATAAGTGTCTGTTCTTTTGGTTCAATAAATAATCATTAGAAGACGCGTTCGTGGGAAAGTCACGAGCGCGTTATGCGTGACCGACGCGTCTACAAAGCTGTCATACTGACGCAGTGATGACGGTCGACAGTTTCCTGCCAACTGGATTGCTTGGCCCAAAACCCGTCGTTTCGCCGCCCGCGTTCGTCTCCAATGGTCTCTTAGGTGATTCGTCCATTCCGACGCTCGACACTGAGCCCCCCACTTGCATTTCGGACGCGCCCCACAGCCAGAGTGTACCTCATTCGAGTGACAGCACATCGCGGTCAGAGGATGATGGTAGGTCGTGTCGTGTTCGTCGCGTCTAGTCATGTCCACAAATTACTACAGCTCCTTCGCCGGGACCACTTGCATCATCACAAGGCAAGTACTCCTACTCCCACCCAGGGGTCATGTCTCATGGAAATCAGAAGATGCTTTCCTTTCAGTTTCAGATATCCTGGGTCTCAAATCAAATTTCAAAGAGAACCCGAAGTTATGTTCCGCCTCCAAAGTACTGACACATCCCCGTGCACCTCTTCGCGCGACAACCTTTAACGGAAAGCTTCTTTTTATCCCGCGCAAGCCACGAGTGATGATTCCGCAAAAGGTGCGGAATCTCATCCCATGTCTATCATTACTGACCTAGCCATTAGTCGTTTCCGAAGTCGTCTCCGACATCACCGATGGCAAGCCTACTCGATGTGCCTGTCCACAGGCTGATGGATGAACTTCCGGTATCCGCAACTTCGGGCACTATTATTCCGTATGCACAGGAACTATTTCACTGTGTAGGCGTGGTTCTCACTGGATGTAAAAAGGACTTCAAAACCGGACGCGTCCCACCGCCCACTTGATGATATGTTATGGGTTGATCAATATCGCCCTCAGCGCTTCACGGAGCTCTTGGGTAATGAAAGGGTCGCTAGGGAAGTGATGGCTTGGGTGAAACAGTGGGACTGGTGCGTTTTCGGCAAAAAGAGAAACAAAAAGCGGCATAGAGAAGACGACCAGAACTACGACCCCGAGGACGAATACCATCGGCCAAGGGAGAAGGTGAAGTGGCTGATAACCTCGCATTCTCATCTGTCAACTTGATCCTTCATTAGCTGCTCCTGATATCTGGTCCTCCTGGCCTCGGCAAGACCACTCTAACCCATGTTGTTGCTGCACAAGCGGGCTACGAAGCAGTGGAAATCAATGCCAGGTGACTCTGTTGTACGTGGTAATGTTTGCTTTGACCAAACGCGCCACAGCGACACACGGTCGGCGCAGTCAGTTGAAGACCGGGTCCGGCCTATACTTGAGTCAGGCTCTACAATTGGCAGCACGAAACCTGTCTTACTCATTGTCGATGAAATTGATGGTGCGACTGGTGGCGGTGACAACGTACGTCATTAGCTTGACCCACTTCAAGTACTCAGGTCTTGTTCATAGTCAAACAGTTTCGTTCAGAAACTTGTTTCACTTACCTTCGATAAACCAAAGAAAAAACGTGGGTGTGTTTTTCTTATCTGGATCACACTTTAACTGAGACTAAACAGGGAATGCCGGAGCGCAGAAGGACAAACGACCACTGCTACGGCCCATCATTTGCATCTGCAATGATCTGAACGCACACTCACTAGCTAAACTTCGTCCGCACGCAAAGCAGATTCGATACACACGACCGGCCGATATTCACATAGTCAAGCGCCTTCGGGAGATCTGCGAGCTCGAGGGGCTTGACGCAGATACAAGAGCACTCAGTACCCTGGTTAATGTTGCGAAAGGCGATCTGAGAGGCTGTTTGAACACCCTACAGGTCCGTCGCCTCACTTTACATCGATTCTGTATTTGATTAATATAGAACAGTTTATAAAATCACGTAATGAAGGCGTCACAGAGGAATTAATCCGTCGTGCCACGGTTGGTATGAAGGAGGGGGATGTTACTGCAACAGCAGTCCTGAATGAGATGTTTGCTCCCTTGTCACGTAAGCGAATCCGGGAGCTGGCAATAAGTGATATGGAGGAGGCACGATATGTAAACCGCCTCAGTCGCGCTGTAGAAGCACTGAACAACCATCCCAACATTGCCAATGGTATGCTTTCATCATAACAACCTCTTAGTATTCAATATTTTTAGGTTGCTTTGCGCATTATACCAACTGTCACCGACACGAGGCCAACATGACCCGATACGAGACGGCTAATGAGTGGTTGGGAACATTCGATATAATATCTTCGGCCATGTATGCCGACGGTGATTTTGGCTTGCAAGTATACCTCCCGTACTTGCTCGTTTCATTCCACCCGCTCTGCCGAGAGCGCGCAGGGAAACGTGTTGAAAGGGACTCTACCGATTGGGATGCAAGTACCTTCAACTTTTGTGCGTTACGACTACTGACATCCATTGGGCAGAATTTGTTGATCACACGTACCAATGAGAATATTCTGAAATCATTCTATGATGGGATTTGTGCTTCTGGAAAAAATACGGGAGCCAACCGACACCTGGTCATGGGCCAGGTTCTCCAGCTAGAGTTTGCGCCCTACATTAATCGGATAATATCACCCCATTTGCGACCTGTAAGTCCGCCTACTTCTTTGTCTACAGAAGTTGAGCTCATTTTGCCTTGTCACAGGTCAACAGCCAAGTTATCAAACCTGCGGAACGTGCTCTGCTCGCCCATCTTGTCGAGATTATGATTTCTCTTGAACTCCGATTCGTACAAGAAAGAGCGGAGGATGGTCAGGTGGTCTACAGACTTGACCCGTGTGTACCACCCCAATGTTACTTCGGTTGCCACTTACGCGATGCCACAGGCCAATAGATGTTTTCGTGACGTATGATGGGAGGCGTGCGCCTGATATCGCCGTCTCGAGATATGCTGTTCGTCACCTTATCGCTACAGAGGTCCGTGCCCCTTCCGGTTTTTTAGACTCGCTGCCTGACTTCGTCACAGATTGATACCTCTCTGGTCACTCGACAGACGGTTGCGGTTGGAAAAACGAATGTTAGGCCAGTGCATAAGAAGTGAGTATCTTCGTGTTAGCCTTCCTTTAGTATTCCTCATTTAGTGTGGTCGAAGGACGGCTGCACGAGAGTTCGATAATGCTGAAGACATGACGGTTGATGCAGAAGAGCAAGGTCCATCAGAACGAACCCAATCCATCGCCTCTGACCTTGGCCCTCTCAGCAAGCGTGCTCGCACAGAAAAACACGACATTGCAGACAAGGTAGGCGCTTGTCAACTTGAAGTGTTCCATCTTGAGGTGATCTGACATCGCGGCCAGCCGCCGGTTGACTTCTTTGGAAGACCAATCACAATACCTAAGACTGCACCCACGTCGGTCTCCAAGGCAAAACACCAAACGAATCGTGTATTTCAGACAACCTATCGACACCGTGAGGGTAACTCGGCCGCTGTTCGAAAAGCAGTCAAGGTGGCCTCGTTCATATAAATTAGAAAAGTTATGGGAGGTCACGAATTGTACTCATGAATGTGATGATGTTCGCCTGAGTACTGAGTACTGAGTAACTCCCTGAACTCGATGACCGCCGTCCTCGCCAAACACTAGACGATCGGAGGCTCAATTGACTGTATTATGTACAAAAGTATCAGTTGTTTTCACCACATTGCTAGACGTAACAGATCTCGCTCAAGGGTGCGACTCACTATGCAACCTTCAACCTGCCTTCCTTGCGTCCTTCACCGCGAGTTTGTTCGTTCTGCTCACCCGCGACCCAGTGGCATACCTGTTGCACACCTACGCCTTGACAATCTATCCATTCTGCAGGCTTAGATGTGCCGTACGGATCTCGGGCAACACGAGCAAGAAAGGTGAGACTCGAGACCAAATCTTCTTTCAGACTGGTTGACCACAGACAGGTTGTTACTCAACAGGGGTGCGCTTGAGACGTGCTCGCCAGAACTCAGACAGTCATTAGCATACATGCTCCATCTTCGCTCTCACTGGAGACCTGAAGGACGCACCAAACTCATCGTACCCACCTCGTGGATGGTTGGTGCATGTCGTTTTGGCGCAAGAGTCTTGCTAAATCTCGTGCGCCTTACAAGGGATTCTTGGCCTTGGCCGACGGCAAGCGTGGAATGGAGTGCGTTGCGCTCCAACGTTGCTCGTTTCGCAACATTCGATTCGAAAGTGCCGCAAAGGCACGTTTGGTGATACCAGATGAAGAACTACCGCGGGGCATCGTGTCGCGGTTATTGACGGACTTTGGGATGGAAGATTCTCTGGCAACGTTGGTTCCTTGCGCGTTTGAGGGCATCCCTGGCACCAGCCCAAGGAGGTATGCTCACCAGCGATTTTTTTTTTCACACATTGTTGCTGAGACAGGGCAAACTAGCGACATACCAGCGACGAGCCATTCGTGGTCGCAACGTACTCTCCGGCGTATTGACTTTGCACTCGTCTTGGAAGAGGACGTTTGGCCTAAAAATAACCTTCGGTGCTTGCTCCTTGGAATGAAAGAACCGACTCAGAGTCAGATGCAACACTCCCCCGCTGCGTCTCTTGATTCCTGTCCCCGACCTATCGCATTGTCGTCCATCCCCGAAGAGTTGACTGGTCACGGGCAATTCCATCTCACGCGCCTCACTTCACTGGTGAACGGAGGAACCCCCGCGACCACCACGGAATACTTTCCAGAGTGGCTGGTATTGTTCGGTCTCGCATATGATGCGCATCACGTTCGTGTCATCGCATACCTGCCACTCCGCCGCACATTGGGCGTAATACACTGCGCCGCTTACATCGTGGACGAACTTTCATTCCGTTCAGGTCCCGTTCCTGGCGTGCCTGCATGTGAACTGGTCGTCGAGCGCTTGCGCCTTCTATTGGCGTTGACTACTTTGCGACGGCATGTTCTTCATCTATCAAGGTCGTTATTTACCGCCATCGACCCTTGCGACGGCATCGGACGAACTGACCGTCCTAGTAGTCATCCATCATTGCTCACTTGTGATCAGCACAGCTCGGATGATTTCGAATCGCTGAATGGGGGTAGTGGTTTTGGCTCGGGCTCGCATTGCAGTTCGAAGTACTCGACGTGCCCACCAAGCGTCAACGATGACATCCCTATCTTCGAATACGGGCAAGGGTCTTCCGCGTCATGCGGATCTTTTGCCTCGTCTTTCTGCAGCACCTGTTCCAGCTTGTTGGCGAGCGACGATACCTCAGATTCTTTTTATACGGAAGACTCCAAGTACGCAAGTTCCAGTTATATGGAACCCTCCACTCTTTCACAAGAGGGCAATGAGGATGTTGCTCGTGCTTGTCCAAACCAGCTGATGGAGACCAAAAGACAGGGTATTATTGTTTGGGCGCGGGGAGTCATACGGACCGAACACCCTGTAAAGGACACTTATACGATGGTCATTCTCCCATCCCCATCGTAGGCGGCGAAAGCGCGCAGACTCCAAGTCAAGTACAGGCATATAGACATTATCAGTCCTACACTGTGTCACATAAGGTACTGTCTTTCAGGCGGGCATTCTTAAGATTTACGGGCAGAGGCCTATAGCACATAGCGGAAATCGCGATTTTGCTTATCGGTCAAATCAAGGAAAGCCTGTGGTCAATAGTCAACATCATCTGGATGGGATGCTCATGGTGCACTCGCCTTGTCGACTTGCTTTTCTTCCCCAGACTCGGTCTTGACGTAAACAGCGTCGTACGTATCATCCCGAGTTTCGGAATCGCGCCTTTTGTTTTCACGCTGGTACAGGTAGCGTAACACGAGGAGGGCGACCGCAGAAGCAAGGTTGGTGACAGTGATGACAGCCCACGGAATATGGTTCCTACAATATATTGAGTTCACTCGGTAAGACAGCTGGGCGAACATACCGTGGCTTGTACTGCGACTTCCACATAAACTGACCGACAGCGTTTCCAACTGCATAGGCACAGAGTACGATGGCGTTTGTGGTTATACCTCCAAACGGTCTGTAAGACAACGGCTCGAGGTGAAAGGAGAGAATGAACTCACGCTTAGTATGACCAGCTGTGATGGAAGCTACCCATCCCAGGAATATCGTGAACGGAGCAATTGCGGAGACTGGGTGGTTGTTAACTGATGCAGTCATTTTGAGAGTCACATGGTGGCTCACTTGATATCCAATAGGAGAAGAGCAGGCCCACTTTGTTCGAGAATGGTAGGGTACTGACTAGGATTGCACCGAGGATAGCGGGAAGATACATCAGCACACCAGCATAGGCACGACCAATGTATGGCTGTGACGCAAGCGTCACCCCAAGGAAGATTGTCAAGACTATCGGAGGGTTTGGTCAGCAGGCCATTAGTTCGGGTCAGATTCCATGAAGCTGCGCACTCTCAACCGCGCCATCCACACAGCCAAGCAGGGTCGTCTGGAGGGCATTGAAACCAAACTGAGCAACTATGAGCTGACGTTGATTAGTGA